>RCUC01153915.1:0-52888 GCA_003697995.1 Taxidea taxus jeffersonii | reverse complement strand
TCATGCCATGATCTCAGGGTCCTGAGATCAAGCTCCATGTTGGGCTCTGTGCTCAGCACAGTCTGCTTCAGATCTCTCTCCCTCTCCCTCACTCCAGCTTGCATGCTCTCTCTCTCTTGCTTTCTGTCTCTCAAATAAATAAGTAAAACCTTAAAAAAAAAGAAGAAAAAAGAAGTAGCCAGTCATCTAAGTCAGGAAGCTAAAAAGTAACTAAGATTATTACTTCTTATTCACCAGCCACTTCCAGAAAATCATGCCTGATTTCAGTGGAGTTTCTTCCTCATGCTGCTTTTCATCCCCTCCTGAGAGCTGCATTGTCCCCACTTTAATTCTGTTGCTCTTCATCTCTCACCCGGATAATGTGATAGCCTACTGATGAGTATCACAGGTTCTGTGTGTGCCTCTTCACATCCATTCTCATTACAGCGGCCCAGAGGCTCAATCTGAAACAAATATCTGACCATGACCTTCAGTTACCTTCTTAACTTCTTGAAAGATTTCCCATACATTGATAGGCTCCAGGCTCTACCACTGAGTCAGCCAGGGGCCCCATCACAATCTCTTCTTCACAACTCTATAAGCTCAGAACGTGCAAGTCCTTTAAAATACTTTTCAAGGAGCTGCCCAATTTATACAGTATGTACATATGCATGGGGATATCTGCCAACCAATTCCAATACTAATCTGATAGAAGAACCAATTCCAATACTAATCTGATAGATTCCAATACTATTCTGATAAAAGAATTCAAAATTCCATTCAAATAAGTTCGATTATCTTATGGAGAATGACTTTTTAAATTTTAATAAAATTATAGTTCCAGTTATGTATAATTCCAGGCAACAAGTATAGGAAAAATGTAAAGAAAAGTCAACTTTTGGTTTGTATAAGAACAAATGGATACAAACGAACAAATGAAATATTTAAAGCTTTGCTCAGTGTTGTTTTCAGGGCAAAGTCGAAAGTATATATCTAAATATAACATCAGATGTTGGACAGGAATTTTTCTCTCTAATTCGTTTTTAAGAAACATTTTATGAACATGATGAATTTGGAGGCCCTCTCGTATTTTTTTCCCTATACAATATTGTAGCTCTATGTTTTCCTGCCCCTTTTCGTTATTTTAAGCAGAGTTGATTCTAATTTAATTGTTTTTAGGTTTTTAACATCAAGCCCAAAATAAGCATCTAAAATTTTGTATTACTCTTTGAAAATTCTGTTCTATTCTAAGGCATGCATTTTCTGAAACAATGCTATTTTTATCCCACTCATGATTACCTTTAAGAATCAAAAGAAATGAATACATGGTATGAGATAGTTCTCATATGGCCTCATATAATAGAAAAAAATAAAAGTAACAGATGGAACCTATTTCAGAACACCTAAAAAAAAATCCCTTAGTACTAAATTCTTTTATTCTCCAAAATGATTTTTCTTTTTTCAGAACAGGGTAATATTTTATATTTTGAGCACAATCAGTTAAGGAATTGTTTTCAACACAGTTGTCAATATCACATAACTATTTCTTTTACACCCACCAGAGGTGGCACCTTTACCCTTTTCTTAAATATAAATTGGGGGTGTTGAGAAATGGCTATAATTTTATGCTTTATTTTATCTCTAGATATCTTATTTTTCAGATCTAAAGAAAGAAATATGGCATAAATAACAGCCCAAAATACAAAAGTACAATTAGAATTACATACTGACTCATTCCCAAGCTCTGCTTAATCATCATCACCCTCATCTCAGACTGACTGAGGAAATATTCTGCTTTGAAATCCATTTTTTTGATACATCCTGTAGCAATGGGAAACCTTTACTTGGCTTTCTCGGCTTGACAGTCTCATAAGGGTAAAGGGCATAACAAAGGGCTAAAAGAGGCCAAGCTGCCTCGTGTTCCCATTGTGTGCTCTGTGTTGAAACTTTCAGAGGTTTATTGATGCAGTGGGACTAGAAAAATGAGAACAGAACCAATTTTCTCCATGGCCTTCACCCTCTCTCACAGACCACAAGATAACCACTGTTATCAAAAGGAAACCAGAATTTTCCTCTTCTGTTTTTTTGCCAAGCTAAAATAATGGGATTTCTTTTTTCTTCTTGAGGATGTTTTACGAGGTTAAATATCAATCTTAGCAGGATATTGCTTATATTTGGGACAGGTAGTGTGTTTTCATTTCTTTTCCTCTATTACTGACATGTGAATAATAGGAGTATTAAAATGATCTTACATTTACATTTAAAGATTTTATACCAACTTGACATAAGTTAGAAAATTTCATTTATGCATGAGCAAAATATAAGACAATATTTCTTATGGTTTTCAATGTGTCATGAAAGGTTTGTGTTGATAAAATCGATACAATATATAATAAATCCTAAATATAGGAGAAAATGAATTTTTCTCATAACTGTAAAATTTAAGGAAAACTATAAAGAAAGAAAATTAGGTTAAAATAAGATGTATATAGTGAAATTAGTTATGTCATCACAGATTATGCTATTTTCTCTAGTAAAGGAAGATCTTGCTTTAAAATTAAAGAATCAAAGTGAGGTGTATTCCACTAAGACAAAGCCTGAAAAAACTAGCAGTCTGAGAACTAAAGATGTAGTCCCCTTCCCATGCCAGTCAAATTTCCTGAATTTCCACTATTTCCCCTTTTCTTACTCTGTGCTATTTCACATATTTTCTTATTTGTCCAGCCCTGAAGTCATCTGAATTTGTAACCCCAGCTTTAAAAAGTTATTGCATGTTTTCCAAAACATTGATAAGTGTATAGGACAGATTCTCTTATGTATTATTGTTAGACATGTAAATTCTTTACAACACCTTTGAGGGTATTTGGCAATATTTACCAAAACATAAATTTCTTTAACTCTTCTATCTCCCTGAAGTTATTCTACAGAAACACTCATATAGGTGCATAAAGGTTGTTCACTGGTATATTGATGAAATTAAAAATTAGAAACCTTCCAAGTCCCTGTCAATAAGGTATTAGTTTAATAAATTCTAGTAAATCCATATAATCAAATATTATATAGCTCTTTAACAAAAGAATGAGGTATTTCTTATATACATGGACATGAAAATATATTAAGTAAATATTAAGTAAAAGAAGAAAGTGGAAAAATATATTCATGTTTCTATGAAAAATTATGTCATTAAAACAGTAATACATTAGTATATTCCTAATATATACCAAACTGGTAATGGTGGATATCTTTGATGGGTTGGGTGGGATTATGACAGATTTCTTATATTCTCAACCCATATTCCTATAATATTTAAATTAGTAGAACAAACATATATGACACATAATAAATATCTAAGCTATAGAATCCAAAACACTGAAACTTTCTATAAAAAATTATAAAAAATCATTTTCTTACATTTAAACCTGTGTCAGAGCTTGGCTATTGGTACAGTAAGAATAATGGCATATAATATGGTTCAAATTGTAAACAATCCTTGGGTTATGTTACTAAGCTTTTGCTACTTTTTGTCTTCTTATTCAAATGAATAAAGTGCATTTTTAGAGGTATAAGAAAATTATTAAATTTTAACTCATTCTTAGGAAGAAGAAAAACACTAAAATATTTAGGGACATATTTTTTGTAGACATAAGAAGAGAAACATGTTTGGAGCTTCAAGAAAAGTGTTATGCTGGGGACCAGGTCTATACTGGATGTTTTAGATATCTCTTCTTCTGACTCACACTTTAAAATTCTGTAATAACCTGTTTTGGGAGGAAAGAAAAAGTGTAATCCTCCTACTGTTGAGAAGAAAAATTTGTCATCTCCGACTTAATCATGAACTAAGCAGTAAGTTACAAAATAAACTGAGAAAATTTAGATGCCCTCTCCTTGTAAACCACTTGATCTACAAATGGACAGATGATATACAATATGACCTTCCTGTCATCAAGGATAGGATCAAGAATGAGGCAAGCTTGCATGCAGGAGAAGGAATTTGTGTGCTAGCCTTGGAAAATTTTATGTCTGACCTGATCTCAGTGACAGGTTTATTGGCATGATGAGAGAGAATTAAAACCTTGCTGGCCTAGAAAGGGACTTGAAAATAAAGAGGAGATCACAGTCTGGAAAATGAGATCATGGCTTGGACTATTGTCATCATTATCAATAGCAAACATATACCAAGAACCTGCCAGATGAAAGGTATTGAATTATGTCTGGTGAGTCTTACGTGATAAAACCCACATGAGAAGCTGACAGAATGATATATACTTACACAGTTGATTTAATAGTGTATTTAGTTATTCTAGACATCATCAGAATTCGTAATATTTGGACATTTCTGTCTCCCCTGACACCACATCTCCTCTCTCAGAAAAATGCACACCAAAATTTGTAGGTAAAATCGGAAGTTCATTCCTCCATAGATCCCTGGTTTTACTTTAAAATAAGATTCTTAGGTTAACACTAGAGATGGAAGAGACAATCTGGATTTGAACGCCAGGGTATATGTACATATGTGTGCCAATAATAAGCTTTCAAAATTTATTTTAATTAAATATTAACCAAATATGTCAGCACAACCTTTTTGAGCATTTGTCAGTTTAAACAGAAAATGTCATGTATTTCAGTTCCTTGTCAAATGGTAGTATTGTTTTTGTTGTTGTTGAGTTAATGTTGTTAGTTCAGGACAGGTGGCCTCAAAGTTTTAAAATGCAGATTCATTTGGCCTCAAATAACTCTTACCTATTTTTTATTAATCATGCAGAAACACGTTGGTTCAGAGTGCATTAGGGTATGCCTTTTACTCCTTTCCTAAGAGTCGATGACTAAAGTTCTACAGTGTTGCCATAAATTTGCCATAAATTAAAGCTGAATATACTTTTCACATGATTCTACCCATCAATGAACATAGCTATTTTCATTGTACACGTACACTGTGTTTGTGAACATGTACATGAACACTGTACTTTTTCATTGAAAGCATTGGTTCTGTTAGGTGGCAAATAGAGAATAACTGTCTTCAAGACTTAGATATTTTTCTAGGTGTTTATCGACCTCACCTTTATGAAATTACTCTTAGGATTTTGGGAGTACATAATGTGAAACATGTGTCAAGCCCTTCAAATCAATATCGTGAACAGAAATGTATATAAAATTGTTTGAGCTCTGACTCTGCCACAAAGATGCTGATACAAACACAGATTCTGGCAGAATCTGCTCATCTTTCCAAAAGTGATATTCGATCATGAACCACTATATGTAATTATTGGACACATTCAATATTATAGCCCAGGAGAACAAGATCTTAAAGTATGTTTTCAATTAAACAGGTGAATAGATAATATGCATTCATACTAATTAATATGTATTAATTAAGATGTGCTCCCAGTCTATATGTCATTGTACTGGGTACAGCTATTATTTCCGTATTGTGTCAGATGTGTGGTAGTCCCCAAAGGGAAATTGAAAACAGGATACTTAAAGTGAACAGACAGGAAATTCTGCCTTCCCTTTCCTCTCTGTCTGAGTGGACCCTCCAAAAGAACTCTCCACTGCAGGTCCTACCACTGTTTTCACACCACTCTATTGTCTCTGCTCCCCAGAACCAAAGATAAATCCACGTCTTCAAATGTCAGGAAGGAAGGACAGTGGATAACAAACTTGCCTGCTACTGACACATTCAACTCCATGCTGCTTTTTCGTATTTGTGGCAAAGGGACAAAGCAAGGGGGAAAGTAACCACTTACTGAGCGCCAGTGGTTTATTGACATGGTGAAGACTGAGCTTTAGGGATCTGCTGGCCATGCAGTAAAGATATTCAGACACCGAACAACAGGGGACCCAAAGGCCCTTAATGCCAAAACTTCACCTTGAATTTTCCAAAAGAGAATAAACCTGGATCCTAAAAAAAGAATGGATCATATTTATCTGCTCTATTACATCAATATTTTATTATGAGTAGCTGAATGTAGTATTTTAAGTAGTATTTTACCATCACCAATTAATATTTTCTGTCAGTATTATAAGTATAAATGGGGAAAAGTTATTGCTAACTTTAGACTCATTTCTTATGAATTATTAGCAATTACACAGAATGTAATACTTCCTCTCAATGAGCATATATATATTTAACACACATATATACATAATTTTTACATTTCATTTATGGTACCTCAAAGGGGCATCATTAAACTCTCTTTTCTGTGCTCTCTTGGTGTTTCCTTACTTCATTCTCTTCCTTTTCCCTTTTCCCACCTTCCTCTTTCCATTTTCTTCTCTTCTTATTGATCCTTGAGTTTCCTGCCCTCTACCTCTACCTTAATTACATGTATGACCTAGAACTGGTGCTTGCCTTCCATTTTTCTTTTTGATTTGTTCAGTTCAGAAAACATTTATTATCTACCATGTGTGCAAGCACTGAGCATTGTGAGTGAAGAAGAAATACCTCCTGCCTTGAGGAAAATAGAGAGATTTTTTTTCCCCTTCAGCTTCTAAGGAGGGGTAAGAAAAGCAAAGTGAGAAGGTTTGAAGATAAAGGAAGAGGACAGAGTCAGCCTTCATTGTTAGAACTCTTAGCAAGGACCATTACTCCAGCAGTAACCTCAGTAGTTCAGCTGTGGCCACAGTTTCTTAAAGGGACAAAAGCTTCCATTTGATGCTTATAGCAATGTCTATAAATACAAATCCCCCTGAGAGAAATCTAGTTAATTAAGCTCTCCCTATTTGGGATTCCCATGGTGCATTGTTTAATTTCTTTTATTATTATTATCATTATACCATTCTGCCTCTAATTGTGCCATTTCCCCAAAACCAGTGGGATAAAAGAGGGGCAGGCCATTTTGAGACTCTGGGATTCTAATTTCCAGTGATACTTTCATCCCTCTCACTAGCGTTCTTGCTTCTTCAAAGATCATATTAGCTGCCTCTACTTTCCCATATCCTTCATAAAGTAATTATCCTTGTGTTCTCTACAACTTACGTACTGCCCACACTTCCATTCTATCTGTTCCTCTATAACTTGTAGGAAGGAGGAGTATGTCCAGTCTTATTTCCATGTAGTTTTAAGAACCATTTTCTGGAATTGCTTTTGAAATGGATCATTGCCATTTTCAATGGCATTCCTCCTTAGTATGTTGCCTTGACATTTCTTCCATGTTTTTCATAATAGTCTCCAGAAATAGAAACAGATATTCTATCTCTTTGCTTCAGTTGAAGTGTCCCCTTCCCCTTAATTAAAGAATAATGGAATGGCTTCCCTTTACCCTGAGTCTTGACATATTTTCTAGAATGTGACAATACATTTGTGAATACTATTTTAGGGACATACTCCTCATTTATGAAGGATCTAGCATCTGTCACCATTGCGAGGTACCTGCCTTAGCAAATTCTCAAATAGCAAAAACTGCTATGTATAACATTTCTGCCACTTCTTACTTTAAAATCACCCTAAATATATTTGGGGTTTTCCCCACATTTGTTAAAAGAACTTCTCTTAATGATGGTCTGGAGCAAACATGAGCTATCATGGATTAGAGGCTGAGAAAGAAAAATGTTATTTAAACAACCATGACAGGCTTCAGTTTTCCTTGAGTCCTGTCCTTTTTCTTTAAAATTCATGCAACTCTTTGCAATCAACTCAATGGCATATTTACACTGATTATAAAACAATAGGATGTTTTGATTACTTAAAGCATTTTCTCCAAAGTGTTTGCAGTGAAACCATCAGATCAATATGCACTGTTTTTACTCTGTAGTTTTAGGTTAAGTCCAACTTGCCTCCCCTGATGGGCAGGAAAAGACAAGAATTTGCATTTGCTTTTACCCTGCTCAACTAGGATAGAATCTTTATGGCTAACCTACCTGATTTTCTTCCTAGTCATGTACACCCCCACTTTTTCACTCTTAAATAAGCTGACATTTCACCTGACATTATAAAAAAGCTTCACCTATTTGTCTAATAATAATTATTTTTCTTGATGCTTATGTATTTTAAGCATTTTTACATAGCTCCTTCTAGATGTCTTTGATAAAGAACTCCAAGAGGACAAATGCTTTGTTCTTTTCTATAACTTATAGTGTGACTTGCACAGCTAATGTATAACAAGATGTTTAATAAATGTATCTGGATGATGATTTTTAAATTTATTTTCCACAGGTTCCTTTATATAAACTTGCCTGAGCTAATGTGCATTTCTATTGCATTCCAAGTGGTTCCCTGCCAGATACATGGTTAACAATAAGAAAGAAGTAGGCATTAACAGTAGTAAATGTTGATATCAAAATGGCACAAATTTTAAAAATTAATTTAATATGTAAAAGAATTTAATTTTATTTGAGACTTCTTTTTTTTTTAGATTTTTATTTATTTGACAGACAGAGATCACAAGTAGGCAGAGAGAGAGGAGGAAGCAGGCTCCCCGCTGAGCAGAGAGCCTGATGCCCGGCTCCATCCCAGGACCCTGGGACCATGATCTGAGCCTAAGGCAGAGGCTTTCACCCACTGAGCCACCCAGGCGCCCCTTGAGACTTCTTAACTGAGGATGTCTGTTAGTGACTATGTTGAGACAAGTTGTAAAAATCTTTCTTGACTTAAAACCAAAGGTACTAGAAATCAGAATAAATCTGCAGGTGGAGCCTAATCCTTGAACTTGAGAGATTTCCAGAGTTCCTGGTAATATGCCAATAAACCCGAAGGAAGAAATGCCAAAAGTAATTGACCTGTAGCCCATCCCTAATAAAACAACATGAAATTACAATCCTCTCCAGCCCAAACCTCTTACCTATTACTATTCCTGGAAAGAAGAGTGCATTGTTTCACTGAGGCAAGGTGTCAGCAGGCAACTAGAGCTCTCTCTATTTTTTGTTCGAAAATGCATTGAATAGGCTGTTGAGCTTGTTTATATTATTTGCTTCAGTGGCTTGCCTTGGCAAATTACTCCCTGTCTTTATTGTTAAATTCAGTGTACTGGTAGTGTTTTAATTTTAGTTTATAGCCTAGTGTTTAACGTTTCCACCAGTGTAAACAATATTGGATAAGTTGATATTCTCTCTGAGACAGAAGCTTATACATTTTATCTGGTCCTCTATTTGGTCGTCTTTTACTCGACCCCTAGAAAGTCTTTATTTTTTGCATTTGAAAGTATTTTAATTTTAAGGGAACCATAATTAATACCTATAATCTTATCCTCTGCTCTGCTGCTAGGCAAAACATTCTTTTCCTTATCTCCTTTGAATACTTAATGGCAAAGTCAGTTTCTCCCTGCCATTTTTTGCTCTCTAAGCTCTGGAGACATACAGACTTGCCCCTCTATTCCACAAGACACCTCATTGATCTTTCTAGTTTTATCGCACCAGTTCTTTGTTTTTCACAGGAATCCCTGCTGGCTTGTCCCTACGGGATTCTTGCTGTATTCTGAGTTACCTAATTAGTCTAAATCTCTAAACCTGAACTCTGGGTTCTATAACTCAGAGGGAGAACTTAGCTGCCTGGTCCTGCCTAGAAGAGACAGTCCATTTTTTATGCTTGGTAGTTTGATAGTCCTTCTGTAATTATCTTTAATATAGTTTCTAGGTATTAGTGTAATTTATGCATCTAGAAATAGCATCCCAGGAACATTTTGCTATATTTTAAAAAGCCAAATAATTTTATATGGCAGGGTTTTCTCTGAAAAGTATACCTGTCCAAAGAAAATGTCAAATAATAACATATATATTGCCCTGACTGCTTGAATTGGAGTTGTTCATATTTCATCAAACAATCAACCTCTTTTGCTTGAATATGCACCTGAAGAGTCAGTTGCTGTTCAGAGTTCAAATTCTAGCTCAATCCATATCTGGAATTTCTGGCCTCTCTCTCCCTCATTGTCTGGTAGGTAATCACATGCTTTCTACCGCATGGAGTTTTTCAGACTGTAAGGAAGCAGTGTCAGATTCTATTACTTATTACGCAACTCACATATTAGAGATTATAGTTTATAAAGGAAAAGTCCTTTTGCCTTATCCTCTACCCAATGGCTTTTCCAATAGCTTCTAGATTTTGGGTTCTCAGTGATTCATGAGCATTTTAGAGATTGTCCTAAGGCCTCTCTCCTTTGTCTTTAGCTACTTCAGGATGACCTTAAAATTGATGGTCTGCTTACCACAAAATAGGTGGTACCTCCTGCCAAAGTTTTCTGCCCATTTTATAGCACAGATCCTTCTCACACATCTGGAGCACTGCAGGGCATCCAGCCCAACCGACACACACCGTGAAATACAAAGATGAATTAGGGCATCTATGCCTACAGAAACTATGGATATTGACACAATAGCTGTTGAGCTCACATGTGGTCATGACAGATGTCATGCCCCTCAACGGCTCCTTCTACTCTAAGTACATAACCTAAGCCGTTGTTTCCATCCCTCCATTGTGCACTCCATGAAGGCACAAGTCTCCACAAACCCCAGGTTTAGGGTAAATGCTCACATTTGCCAAGCTAGTGGCGCAGTCAATTATTGTTTTCCACAAATTTTTTTTCAGGTTATTTATATAGTATCAGAAAATCAAGGTCACGTAGATAGAAGGCAAAACTACCTTCTTACCACTGAGGAAACAGAGACTTTATGTGATCAAGTGATTTGTCCAAAGTCTTGGCGAGGTCTAGGACTTGGAAATCTGTTTACTACTGTAGTGTGTCCTTGCAGGCAGTTTTGAAATACAGCTATCACAGCCTTGAAACTGTGATTAAAGTTGTCAAAGACTATTTTTTTTCAAATTACCCATTCCCTTCCAGAACTTTCGATATTTCACCCTAACGCTTCTGACACTCTACGTCCTCTTCTGGAAAAATTAGCCTATTTAAGAGTCAATGGCATGAAAAGACTAGAAGTGTTGAAAACCAGCCTTTTGAGAATTAGATGAGCTTTCTTTAAGCACATATACACACATACACAGACAAACCTATACCCACAAATTTTTGTATATAATTTCCTAAGACTCACGAATCTCTTAAAGCTCATGATTACCACTTGGTGTTGATCTTGTTAGCATTTGTGAAAATATATATATGGTACATATTGTGAAATATATATATACTGATACACAATAGATATGTGTATGTATAGAAGACATTATACATATAGACATATAATACTTAAACCAAAAGATTCAAAACAATTCATAATGTAACATTAGCTGCTCTTTTCAGTTTTTGGCATATTCTGAACTTCTTTTCATATAAGCAAATATTCAATGACCTCATAATTTTAATGGTTGAGTAATATCACACTGTATGGGTATATCATATTATACTATCTAATGCATATTGAACTGTGTTCTAAACAGCAAGGTTGTTTATATTTTCCTACTATTCATAATGATCTTTAGAGTTAAATCTTTAAATCCATTCATGATTTTTCTCTGTGCATAAATCCTAGAAATGAATTTTAAGACGTTTGGTACAAAACACCAAATCAACAGACATTTATCTTACATAATTCTAATTGCAAATGACTGTGGTATTCACTCTTAGGAATAGATTGTTATGTTGGAATAGACATGAATATTTAGAATGGTTATATCTTTTAAGATCTCTGATGACAAGTTTTTATGGAGTATTCAGGAGTAAATTTGAGTGATATTTTTCTGATTTTATCAGGAATCTGTGCTTTAATATGTAGAAGTAGACTTTCAAACTCCCCTGAATCAAATGGAACAACTGGTTGGCTCTTATTGGCAGTTGAGATATGTTGTGTGGCTGTGTCCTCTCTTGAATAGGCAGTTATCTGGCTTCCTGGAATGCCTGACACATCAGCTGACTCAGATTTAATTTGAGGCCTTGGGATTTTCTTCTACCTGAACCAGACCAGGCTGTCCTGTCCATCTTCCCTGACTCTGTCAGACATCTATCTGGACTGCAGAGCTTCAGCTGCCCTTATCCCTAAGGTCTTCCTAGTTTCTTATATTTTTTCATTAATGAAAGTTTTATCTAATTGGTTGGCTTTTTTTTTTTAAAGATTTTATTTATTTATTTGACAGAGAGAGAGATCACAAGTAGGCAGAGAGGCAGGCAGAGAGGGGGGAAGCAGGCTCCCTGCTGAGCAGAGAGCCCAATGTGGGGCTTGACCCCAGGACCCTGAGATTATGACCTGAGTCAAAGGCAGAGACTTAACCCACTGAGCCACCCAGGCGCCCCAATTGGTTGGCTTTTTAAAATTCATAGAATAAAATGCTTGTTGCAGAAGACATACAACTTAAATTATACTTAGCTAGTCAATATAGAAATATAGAAATAAAAATTAGTTGAAATGATTTACCTAAGATCTTGTGAACATTTAAATTATATTTTAATCAGAATTTGAAACTGGAAGTGCAGTTATTTTTACTTTTTTTTTTAAGTAAACTCCATGCCCAACATGGGCTTTAACTCATGACCTGAGATCAAGAGTCACATGCTCTACCAACAGAGCCAGTCAGGTGCCCTTACATATGCAACTATTACCACATTTTCAATATCATTTAGTTATAGCTTAAAAAGGTCAAATATATGATATTCTGTTTACATATATTTTAAAAAGCTGATTTACCTAGAGGAGGGGCTGCGACATCTCAGTCATTTAAATACAATTATTTTCGTTCTATTCAGGATTGTGTTGATTCTTCTAATGATTCTTTTAATGAAGGTAGAGTTGATCAGAATAGTAGGATTTAGTCTATTTTAACCTTGCAAAACAGTAATTTTAAATCATTCATTGAATAAATATTGATGAAGCTTCTACTTACAGTGTGCAAGTATTCTAAGGCCTTGAACACATCAATGAATAAAAAACATCTAGGGGCACCTGGGTGGCTCAGCGGTTAAGCCTCTGCCTTCAGCTCAGGTCATGATCCCAGGGTCCTGGGATCGAGCCCCGCATCGGGCTCTCTGCTCATCAGGGAGCCTGCTTCCCCCTCTCTCTCTGCCTGCTGCTCTGCCTACTTGTGATCTCTCTCTGTATCTGTCATATAAATAAATAAAATCTTAAAAAAAAAAATATCTAAATACCTGCCTTCCAGGAGCTTATTTTCTAGTGAAAGAAGACATACGATTAGGAACTAATATAATATTATGTTATGTTTCTATATTATATATACATATTGTATGTACATATTACATAAAATATCATGTATACATACTCTATGAAAATATGTGGTATATTAGAAAGTGATATGGACAAAAGAAAAATAGACCTGGGGAAATGGGATCTGAAATGCAGACTAGGGAGCAGATTGTAGTATTAAATAAAGTAGATAGTTTAGGCTTTACTGAAAGGGAAAAAAAATGGAGACAAGTAGAGGAGGTAGCCCAGGGTCACCTGGGGCATTAATGTTCCAGGCAGAGGAGCTAGCTAGAATGGAGGCTCTCAGTGGGAGACAGCTCCCTTAACCACAGTACAACAGGGAGGCTATAAGTCGCTGAGGTGATGAAAAATGACAAAGGGAAACATTGTAGGTGGTGGTAGAGTCAGAGCAGTAAAGGGGTTTGTTTATTTAGGTAATTTAAGTTCATGAAAGACTTTATTACTCCGAGTAAATGGGAGCCCATGAAGGGTTTTGAGAAGAGGGTGGCATCATCTGACTTAGAGATGTAAAAGGATCCTCCAGGCTGCTATGTTAAAAAATTTCCTGTACAGGAGCACCTGGGTGGCTTAGTGGGTTAAAGCCTCTGCCTTCAGCTCAGATCATGATCCCAGGGTCCTGGGATTGAGCCCCACATCAGGCTCTCTGCTCAGCAGGGAGCCTGCCTCCCCCCCTTCTCTCTGCCTGCCTCTCTGCCTACTTGTGATATCTGTCTGTCAAATAAATAAATAAAATCTTTAAAAACAAATTTCCTGTACAAGAGAAGGGAGGTAGCACATGGAGACCTATTAGGCAGTTTAGACTGGGTGACAGCAGTGGAGGTGAAAAAAGGGGTCTAATTTTGGATGTGTTTTGAAAGCAGTTCCAATGGGATTTATTGGCAGTTTGCATGTGCTACATAAAGAGAAGAGACCAAGACAATAGAGCAACTGGGAGCAAAATATGATCAGTAGACGTAGAGAAGGTCACAGATAGCAAGACTGAATGGAAAATCAGAAGTTCAGGTGAGGACATAGTAAATTTAAAATTAGGGATGTTAGGGGTGCCTGGTTGGTTTAGTCAGTTAAATGTCAGAATCTTGATTTTGACTCCAGACGTAATCTCAAGATCATGAGATGGCGCTCCCCTCGGGCTCTGCACTGGGGGTGGAGTCTGCTTGGGATTCTCTATCTCTCTATCTCTCCCTCCCACTCCCTCTTTCTCTCTCTGCCTCTATAAATAAATAGATAAATAAATAAATCTGTTATATATCCAAGTGGAGATATTGAGAGGGGCAGCTAGATACCAGGGCATGGAGTTCATAACCGAATACATGGGTTTGGGAATCTTCAGGCTGTAGATGATGTGTAAAACCTTGAGGAAGCATGAAATCACAAAGACAGTAAATATACATTTAAAAAAGAGCCAAGATTTGAGATCTGACCCTCTCCAATTTAATTAAGATAGGGAGAGAAGACCAGTACCACCAGAGGAAACTGAGAAAGACCAATCAGTGAAGTAGGATTGAAACCCAAAAGATGTGGATCCATGGGTCACTAGTGAAGAATGCATCAATGAAAAGGAAGTGATTGGTTTTGTTAATTCCTTCTGACAGGTCAAGTAAAGGGCAGATTAAGACTTGGCCATTGCATTTAACATCATGGAGACTACTGATGGCTTTGATGAGAGCAGTTTTAGTGTGCTGGTGGGATTAAAGTCCTATTTAGGAGTGTTTAAGAGAGAATGGGTAGAGAAGATTTAGTGTATGCATAGATAATTATTTCAAGGAGTTGCGCCACAAAAGGGAGCAGAGAAAGCGACAGTAACTGGAGGGGAGATGGTGTCAGGAGAAGGCTGTTATTTTTTTAATCAAAGACATAACATCATATTTACATGAAAATGATCCAATGGAGAGTGAGAAATTAATAACATCAGAGAAATAAAGAATTACTGCTTCAGTGTCCTTGAGCAAGTAAGATGGGATGGGATCTAGTACATGGAGAAGAGGAAGATATTGGAGAGATTTTAATATACTTTGATACTGGATAATGTCAGGGAGTCATTCTGAATAGTTCAAGGAGTCCAAGATTTAGAGTGGAGGTTGGGGGCAAGTGGATAGGTATCTGGGGTTGTTATCACTCTTTTGTCTAGGCTATTAATTTTTTTAGCTTTTATTTTATTTTTTTAAAGATATTTTTTATTTATTTGAGATATTTTTTATTTATTTGACAGACAGAAATCACAAGTAGGCAGAGAGGCAGGCACAGAGAGAGGAAGAGGCAGGCTCCCTGCCGAGCGGAGAGCCTGGTGCGGGGCTCAATCCCAGGACCCTGAGATCATGACCTGAGCTGAAGGCAGAGGCTTAACCCACTGAGCCACCCAGGTGCCCCTTTTTTTAGCTTTTAAACAGTGGCCATGAAGATAGTGACCAAATCCACTTGATCTATGGTGTGTGTCTGGTGCCTATCCTGGGTCCTGGCACATTAAATAGGTACTTAATAAACATTTTCCAATTGATTAGATGAGGTGGATATTTTCTTCTCTTTTGCCGTATTTCTTAAAATTAACCTAATATTTATTACTTTTTAAATGAAAGAATGAACATTATTAATCTTAAAGAGATCAATGGATCCAGGAATCTATGATTGCCAATTTCAAGCAAAATATAACATTTGAAAAATAGTCTACCTTGGGTGATTTGTTAAATACTGTATAATTGTGAACCAAAATTAAATAATATGCATGGATGCCAATAATGTGGTAGGGGCTTACATTTATGTAGTAAGAAATTATAATCAGCTCTGTTTTACAGATGAGGGAACAGATGTTAAGTAACTTGCCTGACATCACAATGTGCATTGAAGACCTAGACTCATTCTGGATCTGCCTGACTCCCTGCTCTTTTCACTCAATCCCCTACTTCACAAATCTCTCTATTGCAATGCTGGTACCCTGCATAAAAATATGACCCAAATGCCTCATGCAGTGTTTTCTTCAAATCAGAATCATTCTAAGCAGTTTCTTCACCACAAAAATTCAGAACTGGCTGTTCTATCCTGGCTTAAGGGATATTTTAAATTATTGGCCTTTTAAGAGATGTAAATGCACATTTGAATGAGTTCAGAGCATTGTCCTCAGATAACATAATGTATAGCCAGATTGTGTTTTATGGCGGGTACCTATCTTTATTACCCAAGGGGAGCTAGGGGAGGAGAAGCGGCTTATAGTATTGAAATCCACCTATAATTTGGGACTCTGGAAAACTATAAAGCAGAAAGTGACTTACTTGTGCTTTTTTCCAAAAGTGGCATGCCACCTGACTGAGAGAAGTACAGAACTTAAGCCAATTTTAGCTTGTTCTGATTTTTAAAAAAATTTGAGGTATATTCATAAGCATTATAAAAACCCTTTCAAATTAACATTAAGTATATTAAGCAAAAAGTGACAGTTTCCTCTGTATCTACCTCTGATTTACTCCCCTTGTAATTCATAAATCCAGTCCATGCTGAGCATGCATCCTCCTAAAACTTTTTCTGTGAAGGACATCTGGGTGTCTCAATTGGTTAAGCCACTGCCTTCAGCTCAGGTCACGATCCAGGGTCCTGGGATTGAGTCCCTCATAGGGCTCCTTGCTTGGCAGGAAGCCTGCTTCTCTCTCTACCTCTGCCTGCTTGTGCACTCACTCTCTCTCTCTCTCTTTCTCTCACTGATAAATAAAAAAAATAATAAATAATAAAATCTTTTTTAAAAAGCCCCTTTTCTGTGAACAGTCAAAAAAACCCCACATTCTTAGTGTTCTCTTTGGAACGTACCAGTGAACCACATTCATGTTAACACCGGCAGAGTGTATCATATTATGAATGTGTCATTAATCATTTAACTACTTCTATATGGAAGAACATTGGAGAATCTTTCCAAAATTTCACTACTATGAATATTGGTATAATAATCACCTATTATTTCCAAAGAATATAATTCTAGTAAAATTACTAATGGAAAGTTTTGGACATTTGAAAATTTTGACAAATAATGCCAAATTACTGAACAAAAAACTATGTCCTCAACAATGTAGGCAGAAGCTTGCTATCATAGCCCTTTGCCAACACTGGATATTGTCAGTCTTAAAATCTGCCAGTCTGGGGTGTGTGTTTGTGTGTGTGTATGTGTCTGTTATTGGTATCTGAAGTTTGTTGTTGTTTTGGGTGCCTGGGTTTTAACTTGCATTTTTTCTGCTTATGGGAGAGATTGAGCATCCTTTCATATATGTATTGGCAGTTGGTATATCTTTTCTCTATGAAGTACCTGAGTAGAATTCAAAATATGTCCAGCTTCTCAAAGATCTTCTTTTAATTTTTACTGAAATATTCCAGAGAGTACCTGAATTTCACCCAGAAAATGATAGTATATGTATGTCCAGGTCATTATTTTCAAAATAGAAAGTATTTCTCTTTGTGGAATCTTTCCTTGACTATAAAAGTAAATTACAATAATGGTAAGAAAAAAAAGATCCAGGTGTGCAGAAAACTATTTAAAAAACTATTAAGAAGAGAGGAGGAGTCAAGATGGCAGAGAAGTAGCAGGCTGAGACGACATCAGGCAGCGGGAGATCAGCTACATAGCCTATCAAACCATTCCGAACACCTACGAATCCAACAGGAGATCGAAGAGAAGAACAACAATTCTAGAAACAGAAAATCGACCACTTTCTAAAAAGGAGGACCAGTGGAGAAGTGAATCCAACCCGACGGGAAGATAGACCCCGGGGGGAGGGGCTGGCTCCCAGCAAGCGGCGGAACAACGGAGCACAAAATCAGGACTCTTAAAAGTCTGCTCCAGGGAGGGACATCACTCCAGAGGCTAAACCGGGGTGAAGATCTCATGAGGACAGCGTGGACTCAGGTCCCATGGGGTCACAGAAGGATCGGGGATATCTGAGTGTTGCAGAGCTCACAGGTATTAGAGCAGGGAAGCCGGCTGTGGAGACAGAGCCGAGGAGTGAGCTCTCAACTCGGGGTTTCCTAGAGCCGTGGTCTGTGACATGGGCCGATGCTCTGTGCGAGAGATCCCCACAAGATCCAGGGAGACTCCGACCTGGGAGAGCTCAGGGATCTATGGGGTTCGGAGACTCCAGGTGGGACTCTGCCAGAGACAGAGACGCTTGGTCACGGGCTGGGTGACCTCGGAGCACAGCCAGAAGCCAGCGAGACCGGACTGGTTACGCACGATTTTCTCCAAGCACGGCTGGAGGCTGGGGAGACGGGAGTGATTAAGCGCTTTTCTCTGAAGGCGCGCTGAAGACTGGGGCCCCTAGCTCTCGGCTCCTCCAAGCCGGAGATTGGGAGGCCATTTTCATTCCCGTCCTCCGGAACTCTACGGAAAGCATTCAGGGAACAAAAGCTCCCGAAAGCGAACCTGAGAGGATTATTTAGCCCAGCCCCTGGTAAGGGCGGGGCAATTCTGCCTGGGACAGAGACACTTGAAAATCACTACAACAGGCCCCTCCCAGAAGATCAACAAGAAATCCAGCCAAGACCAGGTTCACTTAACAAGGAGAACAGCAGATTCTTATCTGGACAAAATGACAAGGCAGAAAAACTCACCACAAAAAAAAGAACAGGAGGCAGTACCAAAGGCTAGGGACCTAATCAATACAGACATTGGTAATATGTCAGATCTGGAATTCAGGACGACGATTCTCAAGGTTCTAGCCGGGCTCGAAAAAGGCATGGAAGATATTAGAGAAACCCTGTCGGGAGAAATAAAAGCCCTTTCTGGAGAAATAAAAGAACTAAAATCTAACCAAGCTGAAATCAAAAAAGCTATTAATGAGGTGCAATAAAAAATGGAGGCTCTTACTGCTAGGATAAATGAGGCAGAAGAATGAATTAGTGATATAGAAGACCAAATGACAGAGAATAAAGAAGCCGAGCAAAAGAGAGACAAACAACTGCTGGATCAAGAGGGGAGAATTCGAGAGATAAGTGATACCATAAGATGAAACAACATTAGAATAGTTGGGATTCCAGAAGAAGAAGAAAGAGAGAGAGGAGCAGAAGGTATATTGGAGAGAATTATTGTAGAGAATTTCCCTAATATAGCAAAGGGAACAAGCATCAAAATCCAGGAGGTGCAGAGAACACCCCTCAAAATCAATAGGAATAGGTCCACACCCCATCATCTAATAGTAAAATTTACAAGTTTTAGTGACAAAGAGAAAATCCTGAAAGCAGCACAGGACAAGAAGTCTGTAACATACAATGGTAAAAATATTAGATTGGCAGCAGACTTATCCACAGAGACCTGGCAGGCCAGAAAGAACTGGCATGATATATTCAGAGCACTAAACGAGAAAAACATGCAGCCAAGAATACTTTATCCAGCTAGGTTATCATTGAAAATAGAAGGAGAGATAAAAAGCTTCCAGGACAAACAAAAACTGAAAGAATTTGTAAACACCAGACCAGCTCTACAGGAAATATTGAAAGGGGTCCTCTAAGCAAAGAGAGACCCTAAAAGTATTATCAGAAAGGAACAGAGACAATATACAGTAACAATCCCCTTACATACAATACAATGGCACTAAATTCATATCTCTCAATAGTTACCCTAAATGTAAATGGGCTAAATGCCCCAATCAAAAGACACAGGGTTTCAGAATGGATAAAAAAACAAAACCCATCAATATGCTGCCTACAAGAAACTCATTTCAGACCTGAGGACACCTCCAGATTGAAAGTGAGGGGGTGGAAAACAATTTACCATGTTAATGGACATCAGAAGAAAGCTGGGGTGGCAATCCTTATATCAGATCAATTAGATTTTAAGCCAAAGACTATAATAAGAGATGAGGAAGGACACTATATCATACTCAAAGGGTCTGTCCAACAAGAATATCTAACAATTTTAAATATCTATGCCCCTAACAGGGGAGCAGCCAACCATATAAACCAATTAATAACAAAATCAAAGAAACACATTGACAAGAATACAATAATAGTAGGAGACTTTAACACGCCCCTCACTGAAATGGACAGATCATCCAAGCAAAAGATCAACAAGGAAATAAAGGTCTTAAATGACACACTGGACGAGATGGACATCACAGATATATTCGGAACATTCTACCCCAAAGCAACAGAATACACATTCTTCTCTAGTGCCCATGGAACATTCTCCAGAATAGATCACATCCTGAGTCATAAATCAGGTCTCAACCAGTATCAAGATTGGGATCATTCCCTGCATATTTTCAGACCACAATGCTCTGAAGCTAGAACTCAATCACAAGAGGAAATTTGGAAAGAGCACAAATACATGGAGACTCAACAGCATCCTTCTAAAGAATGAATGGGTCAACCAGGAAATTAAAGAAGAATTGAAAAAAATCATGGAAACAAATGATAATGAAAACACAATGGTCCAAAATCTGTGGGACACATCAAAGGCAGTCCTGAGAGGAAAATATATAGTGATACAAGCCTATCTCAAGAAACAGGAAAGGTCTCAACCTAACCCTACACCTAAAGGAGCTCGAGAAAGAACAACAAAGAAAGCCTAAACCCAGCAGGAGAAGAGAAATAATAAAGATCAAAGCAGAAATCAATGAAATAGAAACCAAAAAAACAATAGAACACATCAATGAAACTAGGAGCTGGTTCTTTGAAAGAATTAATAAGATTGATAAACCCCTGGCCAGCCTTATCCAAAAGAAAAGAGAAAGGACCCAAATAAATAAAATCATGAATGAAAGAGGAGAGATCACAACCAACACCAAAGAAATACAAACAATCATAAGAGCATATTATGAGCAACTCTATGCCAACAAATTTAACAATCTGGAAGAAATGGATGCTTTCCTAGAGACATATAAACTGCCAAAACTGAACCAGGAAGAAATAGAAAACCTGAATAGGCCCATCACCAGTAAGGAGATTGAAACAGTCATCAAAAATCTCCAAACAAACAAAAGCCCAGGGCCAGATGGCTTCCCAGGGGAATTCTACCAAACATTTAAAGAAGAATTAATTCCTATTCTCCTGAAACTGTTCCAAAAAAATAGAAATGGAAGGAAAACTTCCAAACTCATTTTATGAGGCCAGCATCACCTTGCTCCCCAAACCAGGCAAGGATCCCATCAAAAAAGAGAATTACAGACCAATATCCTTGATGAACACAGATGCAAAAATTCTCACCAAAATACTAGCCAATAGGATCCAACAGTACATTAAAAGGATTATTCACCACGACCAAGTGGGATTTATTCCAGGGCAGCAGGGTTGGTTCAACATCCGCAAATCAATCAATGTGATACAGTACATTAACAAAAGAAAGAACAAGAACCATATGATACTCTCAATAGATGCTGAAAAAGCATTTGACAAAGTACAACATCCCTTCCTAATCAAAACTCTTCAAAGTGTAGGGATAGAAGGCACATACCTCAATATTATCAAAGCCATCTATGAAAAACCCACTGCAAGTATCATTCTCAATGGAGAAAAACTGAAAGCTTTTCCATTAAGGTCAGGAACACGGCAGGGATGTCTGTTATCACCACTACTATTCAACATAGTACTAGAAGTCCTAGCCTCAGCAATCAGACAACAAAAAGAAATTAAAGGCATCCAAATCGGCAAAGAAGAAGTCAAACTATCGCTCTTTGCAGATGATATGATACTGTATGTGGAAAACCCAAAAGGCTCCACTCCAAAACTGCTAGAACTTGTACAGGAATTCAGTAAAGTGTCAGGATATAAAATCAATGCACAGAAATCAGTTGCATTTCTTTACACCAACAACAAGACAGAAGAAAGAGAAATTAAGGAGTCAATCCCATTTACAATTACACCCAAAACCATAAGATACCTAGGAATAAACCTAACCAAAGAGGCAAAGAATCTATACTCAGAGAACTATAAAGTACTCATGAAAAAAATTGAGGAAGACACAAAGAAATGGAAAAATGTTCCATGCTCATGGATTGGAAGAATAAATATTGTGAAAATGTCTATGCTACCTAAAGCTATCTACACATTTAATGCAATGCCTATGAAAATCCCATCCAATTTTTTCAAAGAAATGGAACAAATAATCCTAAAATTTATATGGAACCAGAAAAGACCTCGAATAGCCAAAGGAATATTGAAAAAGAAAGCCAAAGTTGGTGGCATCACAATTCCAGACTTCAAGCTCTATTACAAAGCTGTCATCATCAAGACAGTACGGTACTGGCACAAAAACAGACACATAGATCAATGGAACATAATAGAGAGCCCAGAAATAGACCCTCAACTCTATGGTCAACTAATCTTCGACAAAGCAGGAAAGAATATTCAATGGAAAAAAGACAGCCTCTTCAACAAATGGTGTTCGGAAAATTGGACAGCCGCATGCAGAAAAATGAAATTGGACCATTTCCTTACACCACACACGAAAATAGACTCAAAATGGATGAAGGACCTCA
Organism: Taxidea taxus jeffersonii; assembly: GCA_003697995.1. Classification (NCBI taxonomy): domain Eukaryota; kingdom Metazoa; phylum Chordata; class Mammalia; order Carnivora; family Mustelidae; genus Taxidea; species Taxidea taxus. Next base: position 30,374 of record RCUC01153915.1, on the reverse strand, counting down.
ACGTGAGAAAGGAATCCATCAAAATCCTTGAGGAGAACACAGGCAGCAACCTCTTCGACCTCAGCCGCAGCAACTTCTTCCTAGGAACAACGCCAAAGGCAAGGGAAGCAAGGGAAAAAATGAACTATTGGGACTTCATCAAGATCAAAAGCTTTTGCACAGCAAAGGAAACAGTCAACAAAACCAAAAGACAACTGACAGAGTGGGAAAAGATATTTGCAAACGACATATCAGATAAAGGGCTAGTATCCAAAATCTATAAAGAGCTTAGCAAACTCAACACCCAAAGAACAAATAATCCAATCAAGAAATGGGCAGAGGACATGAACAGACATTTCTGCAAAGAAGACATCCAGATGGCCAACAGACACATGAAAAAGTGCTCCACATCACTGGGCATCAGGGAAATACAAATCAAAACCACAATGAGATACCACCTCACACCAGTCAGAATGGCTAAAATGAACAAGTCAGGAAATGACAGATGCTGGCGAGGATGTGGAGAAAGGGGAACCCTCCTACACTGTTGGTGGGAATGCAAGCTGGTGCAACCACTCTGGAAAACAGCATGGAGGTTCCTCAAAAAATTGAAATTGGAGCTACCTTATGACCCAGCAATTGCACTACTGGGTATTTGAAGCTTGTAGGATTATTTTAAATTTAAATTTTAATTTTATTGTGAAAATAATGCACACTCATTATAAAGTTTGCAAATACATAGAAATGACATGGAACGCAAAGGTTTTTGCTCTGCCCTGCCTTGGTAATTTTTTGGTTTGCTAAAGTACTCCCTTAAAACCTGCCTTACATTCAGACATTCAGACATTCAGGCATTCAGACTCATATAGAAAGCCTACTTAAACAAGAGTGAGGTAGAAATTCCCTCAAAACAGGCACTGACAACTAATCTATAATTTTGCTTTTCCTGAAGTTTAATGGATAAAACATAGTCTTGGGTTTAAAGACATGATTGGAGTCCCATTTCTGCCATTTACAGCATTAAAAACTGCTTCTTTCTTCCTCGGTTGTAAAGTGAGATTAGCAACACATACCTCTCGAAGATATTCTGAGTTAAATGACAACACTGCCTGCCACATGGGGAAGTGCCCAATAAATTTCATTTGATTTTGTATTATCCAAACTATTCTATCTAACTGTATTTATCTTATAACTAGATTTACACAGGAAATGGTGTTATGTTCACCTCATTTATTCATACCCAAAGTCTGTCTTATCACAAAGATGGCAAAGAAGATTTCTTTTTAAGTATAGTGTAATAAAACTCAAGGGCTTCACCAGGTTATAATATTTATGTTTCAAGCAAAGGGAGTCTAAATGGTTTTTTTTTAAAGATTTTATTTATTTACTTGACAGACAAAGATCACAAGTAGGCAGAGAGGCAGGCAGAGAGAGAGAGCGGGGAGGAAGCAGGCTCCCTGCTGAACAGAGACTCCAATGCGGGGCTCCATCCCAGGACCCTGAGATCATGACCTAAGCCAAAGGCAGAGGCTTTAACTCACTGAGCCACACAGGTGCCCCCTAAATGGTTTTGAAATCACTTATGTCCTCAAAATTAAGAGATGCACAAATATGAACAAGCACATAAAACCTACAAGTAACCTCTGGTTTTGTTGTTGTTCTTGTTTTTACTGACATGAGGGTGACATATTTAATCATGATATCTTGATATTTCTGTGAAGCATCTATTGTGGACAGGATAGTCTCTAAATAAAAGGTTTAGCCAGAGTGATGTCAAAAATTAATATAATCCATATTCATGACATTTTTCAGAACTACTCCTTTAGGAATTTCTGTTCCAGTCTAAATAAAAGGGGAATTAATTAGCTTTTAAAAATATTTTCCCACTACTTACTTTCCTATCCTTTTAACTTTTCAAAAATTGTTTTACTGAGGTAATGTCTATAATTTTTTTTTAATAGTAGACTTTTATGGCTTACTTAAGGTAAACTACTTTTGTATTCCTGATTTTTTGAATCTGGCTACTTAATCTACTCTTAGTTATACTGAGATTGCAGAAAAGTCCTTGAAGGAATAATTTTGAGCTGGTGTTTCCTTCGTGAAGGTGTTTCTATTAACATATAATGTATTATTTATCCCAGGGGTACAGGTCTATGAATTGTCAGGTTTACACAGTTCACAGCACTCACCATAGCACATACCCTCCCCAATGTCCATAATCTAACCACCGTCTCCATACCTCCCTCCCCCAGCAACCCTCAGTTTGTTTTTTGAGATTAAGAGTCTCTTATGGTTTGTCTCCCTCCAGATCCCATCTTGTTTTATTTTTTTCTTCCCTACTCCCCATCCCCCCCACCCACCTCTCAAATTTCTCATATCAGAGAGGTCATATGATAATTGTCTTTCTCTGACTGACTTATTTCACCTAGCATAATACCCTCTAGTTCCATCCACATCATGGCAAAGGGCAAGATTTCATTTCTTTTGATGGCTGCATAGTATTCCATTGTATATACATACCACATCTTCTTTATCCATTTATCTGTTGATGGACATCTAGTTTCTTTCCATAGTTTAGCTGTTGTGGACATTGCTGCTATAAACATTCAGGTGCACATGCCCCTTTGGATCACTACATTTGTATCTTTAGGGTAAATACCTAGTAGTGTGATTGCTGGGTCATAGGGTAGCTCTTTTGAAGGTGTTTCTATTTATAATCTGTTCTAATAGAGATTGCATTGTTATGAAGTCTCCATCTTGGAACTCTATTAGATCTGGAAAGGACCAGAAATGATTGTCATTTTTTCTAGTGTAAAAAATATGGTAGTATTTCCAAGACTCAAAACTAAAATCTATTCATTTAATTGGGAGGGTTGAAAGTCAGGGTTAAATTTAATTTAATGTGACCAATTTGAAACTTTGCATCTATAGTCTACTGATCCAAAGTAATGGCTATTGTCTGCTTTTGAAACTAGGCTAATAAAGAATTTGGCCTCTCTAATGTAGATAGTGCTGGGGTTTAGTCAATTCTTTACTTGAGAAATATACCTTAGTTACTTACTCAAACTTAATTTAAACTTAGATGTGGTAGTGCTCAGTCACATATAGCATTATTATTCTTTAAAAGCTGTTACATTTTTCTTCTATGTTATTCCATTTAAGTCTTTGCAAAATTGCAAAAGAAAAAGAAATGGAAGACGCTTTTCTTCACTAGCACTCAAATTGGGAAGAAGTGAAAGGGTGGGGAATATGACAATCTAGCATGACATGGACCTAGAGACGGTATTTTTCCCTCCCCATTAAAACCCCCTACAAGGCCACACAGGCCTAGAGTACAATGAAGATTCATTGTTAATGGCTGCCTGAAGGAGCTATCAGTTTTTCTGTTGTCCATATGGTACAGAGGATGTATCTTTTTGCATTTGTGCTGACGTGTAGAGATAATCATCAAAATGACCTTGGAAATGTGCAGAGGAAAAAGAAAAGGAAAAAAAAAAAAAAAAAGAACAGCCCAGCCCATGGATTTCCTGTAGTCTGTGGCTCCTCACTGAAGTTTCCTAATATTTTAGAGTGGGAAACATATCAAATCTTTAGCAATAAAATTGTTATTACATGTGTACAACCGCGAGTAGTCTAAGATCTGGCTAAATAACCCTGGCCTTAGCAAGGAATTCAACATGTAGTAAAGTGATAAACATTCTTCTCAGACTATGCTGATCATTGTTAATGATTTGAGGACAAAAACAAGGACACTTATAATACATTTTTTTTTAAAAAACACCAAATTTTCAAATGTCACTGCCACTGCAGGAGCAAAAACAGAAAAGAGAAAGTAAGAAATGCAAGCCAACTGAAAGAAAGCAAAATGTTACTCTGATATTGTAGAATGTTACTGAAAATAAGACCTTACTTTAGAGAGCAATTTAATATATCTGTGAGCCTGACAATGAATTATGATGTGGTCCTAGGGGAGAAAGAAGATCAAGGAGAACAGAGTGGACAATTTATTTTGAGTAGAGAGGGGATGGTATTAACAGCTCAATTAAGTGCCAACAGTTTAAAATTAGCTAAGAGTCATTGTCTTCCTGGGACAGATAAATTCTAGCTGTTCTAACGTGCTTTATGTTTCACATAAATGTGAACGAAAATGTGCTTACATTGTTCCTGTTGACAGCAGAACAAACCAAGAAAGGCTGCATTTGGTGAGGAGAGATGAAGATTCATCCATCTTTGTTTTCTAGATCATTGTCAAGACACAAATTCTTTTATGTTGCTATATTTAGATTAATGTAGCTACATTTCCACTGGAGAAATCTGGCCCAATCTATTCTGAATCTTCCCCATTCCTACCTGTCCTACTTTCTCCTTCTGTCTCCAGCACTTGTCACTGGCTGGCTGTCTTGGGAGGTCACCATCACTCTGTCGGTGAATAATGTTTTTTCATCAGTTCTGTACAGTGTTCAGGGCTCTGGCAAGAACAATTGTTTGATAAAACAGCAGAGGTTAGCTTTTTCCTCAAACACAGTTTTTCTGCGTTTTTCCTTTTATCATGTAATCTTGCCTTTTCCACCTCACCTCCTGAAGACTTCTCTTTACCTCTGAAGTCACTCCTTCAGGTCTACCTTCTCTTACATTCTCTATCATTTGTTTTCAGAACTATATAGCTTTTACTCTTCCTTCCTGTGCTGCCACGCTCTGATTCCAGATCTGCCTGAGCTCTAAACATAATCCGAGTCATTTCCACACGGATGTTCAAGTTCTTGTTTCACACTTGCTAGATCAATCTAATACCCCTCGTCAGTTCATCTCCGCTCAGAGCCCGAGGATAGACATACTGTTATGTGTTGTCCCCACCTGATACAAACTCTATAAAAGAATATTGAAACAGACATTTTGAAAGATCCTACCAAGAGAAAATGAAGTATCCTTCACATCTTATTTCCATAGCGCCTTACCTATTTCTCCCCTAATCTTTTAGTCTCCTCTGGTACCCAAGAGAATAGTGGGAACTCCTGCTGTCTGTCTGTTTGCCCCTCATCTTTCTCTTTCTCTGTTGTCCCTAAGTGCTAAATCACTAGAGGAGATGGAGAAATTACACATTAAAAACTCTCTTCTGTACCCAGCAATGGCAGAAGTCAGTTTCAAAAGCCCCTGCAGATCTTGATAATAACTATTTCTTTCTAATTCTAGCTGTTCATTGTTCAAATAGAAAGCTGGGAGCAGAACAAAGTTGTATTTCCAGAGGAATCTAACTGGTAGCACTTTGTAACAAAGTAAAAATTATGCTTACTAATGTGTTGATTTATGAACTATGACTATATTGTAAAATACTGGGTTACCACTCTGGATCTGGCAGCAAAACATTGGGAGGGAAACAAACCATAAGAGACTCTTAATCTCGGGATGCCTGGGTGGCTCAGTTGGTTGAGCGGCTGCCTTCGGCTCAGGTCATGATCCCGGCGTCCTGGGATCGAGTCCCACATCGGGCTCCTTGCTCGGTGGGGAGCCTGCTTCTCCCTCTGCCTCTGCCTGCCTCTCTGTCTGCCTGTGCTCGCTCGCTCGCTCTCTAACTAATAAATAAATAAATAAATAAATAAATAAATAAATAAGAGACTCTTAATCTCACAAAACAAACTGAGGGTTGCTGGGGAATGAGGGGGTAGGGATAGGGTGGCTGGGTGATGGACACTGAGGAGGTTATGTGCTATGGTGAGTGCTGTGAAATGTGTAAGGCTGACGATTCACAGACCTTTACTCCTGGGGCAAATAATACTTTATATGTTAATAATAGTAAAAAAAGAAAAAAATATGTGGAAAATTCCAAAAGAATAGCTCAGAACCCCCTACAAGTTTAAGCTGTAATGTCACCCTGTCTTCAAATGAGCCAGATATATAGAAGGAAATCTTAAAGAGTGTTTGAACAGTCACAGAAATTCAACAAATATGAAAAATGTGAAAAAACAATCATGTTTATTTGTAATGAAAAGTCTAGCCTATTAATTCTCATGACATGATGATAAATCAATTAGAGCCTACATCCTTGGTTTATGAAGAATTTATAAAGAATACTGTCCTCCAAAGTATGGAAAATTCACTTTCCTGGGAAAGCCAGTGTCCTCGAATAAAATCTCTGATCATTCCCTTTGCCCCGCATCTTTTATTTCTAACCATGTTGGTCAGGGTCACTCAAAGAAAATTTAATTAAAAGAGGAAAAAGCCATTAGTTTGTCTGTAAATGGGTAAATCATTAATTATGTGGAATTCCTTGTTAATATAAGATTATACACTAAAATAGTCTCGGGGCGCCTGGGTGGCTCAATGGGTTAAAGCCTCTGCCTTCGGCTCTGGTCATGGTCCGGGGTCCTGGGATCGAGCCCCGTATCGGGCTCTCTGCTCAGCAGGGAGCCTGCTTCCTCCTCTCTCTCTCTGCCTGCTTCTACTGCCTACTTGTGACCTCCATCTGTCAAATACAAAAAATAATAAAATCTTTGGAAAAAAAAAACTAAAATAGTCTCATCACAGGGATTCCACTTCTTGGTGCTCTTAAGCCCACTCCTACTACAAACCTCTGCAACTGTCTTGATCAGTAATCTGTATAGAGCCAAACCCAAATCAACAACCAAAGTTTAGTTGCAACACAAAACTCATCTAGTCAGTCAGTATTAAGGCGAGTCATGCTTTGGTGTTGGCAACATAGTTGTCAGCTATGGACAAGGTAGGACAATAAAAATTGGTATTTACTGAGTTCACCATGGACTGGTTACTCTGTTAATCACTTTAGGTTCATACCTCCTTTCATCTGCAGCAACCTGAAAGGTATGGACTATCTTTCTCTTCCTATAGAGTTATCTACAGGTCCAGTATCACTCCTTCCTTCCCTGAAGATTGTAGCACTTATCTTACTGTTACTCTCCCTAACATCACACCTTCATAATTCTTGGATTATATGAAAATCCATGTAGATGATATCCAGTAGTACCTTCATGACTACTTTCTCCAGTAGTGTTATCTTTTCTTTCCCTTCCATGTACAAACCATAACAACTTTTTATAACCAATAACTGCAATAATTATAAAACTGCAATCTTGATCTCAGGGAGCCCATTCTCCAGCCACTGGTTCCTATCTTTCCAGCTCCTTCCCTCTAGTAATCTGATTCTTACAATTCTTCAACCCCATTAGGACCTACCATGCATTGATCCCACCACTTTTCCATTCATGCTTTCCTTTCTTCCCGAAATAATCTAGATTCCTTGGTCCATCATTGTAATTACTTTCTTAAATTTACCCTCAACTCCCTTTGCCCACCTCTCTTGCTGGCATGACCCCAGGCCAGGTTCACACTCTGCCTATTTCATACCTATTTCTAGCTGAACATGGCTAGAAAAAAAATGCAACTATTTATTAAAATATTTAAATTCACAAATGCTAATTCCAACTGAGCCTTGTTGGTAGGCACTAGTCCTGTCTTATATTCCAGGTCCACCCAGTTCCTTCCTATCCAGATCCTCCCTTCTTACAACAAAATTTTAACACCTTCCCCACCATCTTCAAGATCAGCTTATAATCTTGTTTTCTGTTTCACTGAAAAGATAGAAGCAGAAGAGAACTTTCATAGGTTCTCTCCCTGCCTACCCATATCTCTACCTTCTATTTGTCATTATGGATAAACTGTTTATGTTTCTATTCAAGACCAGATATCAACTCGTGTACTAGCTCTCATTCTTTGTTGCTTACTCAAAGGTATTTCTCCAGTAGACACCCCTCTTTGCTGTATAATCAATATCTCCCTCTACTATCATCTCTATCAGCATCTGAGTATACTTTTTTCTATCCACTCACTCAGCACAACTTGAAGGAGCTGTTTATACTCTCTGGTCAGGCATTGCCCCTACCACTTTATCAAAACCATTGTCAAGGTCACATTGCCCTCCATGTTTCTAAATCTAATTGCAGATCCTCAGTCTTCCACTTACTTGACCCATCAGTAGATTTTTGAGAGATGTGATCACTCCCTTTAGCACATTGCCCCTTCCTACACCTTTTTTTTTTTTTTTTTTTAAAGCTTCTTTACTTTGCTGGCAGGAAAACCACACTTTCCTAGTTTCCTCCTACCAGTTTTGCTGCCTCTTCTCAGTTTCCTTTACTGGCTCTTCCTCATTTCCCTAATCACTACCTACTGGAGTACCCAGGGCTCAGTCCTCAGAATGTCTCTCTTTTCTGTTTACAGTCTACAGGCTTTAAATATTTGTTCGGTGGAAAATTGATATCTTTAGCTTAAAATCCTTCCACGAACTTCAGCTCATCCAGATCAATAGGTAGATAGAGCTACCTATTTGACTTCTATACCTCAATAGATAATAGACATCTCAAAGTTAATTTGGCTGAACCTGAACTCCTGTTCTTATCCATCCTTAGGAAAACTTTTGCAGGCTTTCCCAGAACAAAGTTTTAACACCCTCCTTGAAACTGCACAAGTGATAATCCTTGGAAGCAAGCTGTCTCCTCTCTTTTCTCTCACTCAACATTCAGCAAATCCTCTTGACTCTACTCTAAAGTATGTTCAGAATAAGCCATGTTTAACCATCTTCACCTGATTCAAGCCACCATCATCCTTCATCCAGATTATAGTAACGGCCTCCTAGCGTGTCCTTCTTTCAACCCTTGGTCTGCTACAGTGTATTTTCAACACCACAGCCTGAGTCATCTTGAACCTTAATCAGATCATTCATTCCTCTGTTCAAGACCTTCTTGTGACTCTTTATTTCCACACAGAATAAAAATCAAAGGCCTCAAGATGGGCTACAAATGCGAGCACTGTCTCCCACTCCTCTTACCCACCGACCACCTTGCCAATATCTCTGGTCTTATCTCCCCTTTCTCCCTCCCTTGCTTAGTATTCTCCAACATTTGCTTCCCTGTTATTCCTGGAACATGCCAGAGACTTCACCATTACTATTTCTTTCTGGAATTTTCTTCACCCTAGCTATTCTCATGGCCTGTTTCCTCGCTTCCTTCAGGTCTTTGCTCAAATATCACCTTTGAGGGGGGCCTTCTCTGTTCACTCTGTTTAAAATTTGCCAGCCACTCCCTATTTTCACTTTATTCCCCATCCCTTGTGCAGTTACCACTCTATAACATTCTATGTATTTTATTTAGTTGTTTTCTTTTTACCTACTTATTTTGTCTCTTTCATCACCTACTTCCACTAGAATGAAAGTTCCTAGAAAGTGAAAAAAATTTTTTGTCTAAAAGAATGCCTGGAACATAGTATAGGTTTAATAAGTATTTTTTTCAAGAATGAATTTAGTGTCCAGTTTAAAGATGAAGCTTAGAAAGTATAAACTCAAGACCATAGAGAAAGTATGCTTGGCTTTGCCAAGTTCTTCATTTCAGCCTTCAGATACTAAAGGAGGAGCTGGAGTGGCAATGACAAACGACAAACTCTACCTTGTTTACTCAATAATGATGAAGCTGAGACAGTTACAGAAAAAAGAAGTTGTATCTTCAATACAGTTTGGTAAATCAAATGGAAACAATGAAGAAAGGCTCTTACACATTCAGAGGCTGAATCTTAATAGATGAATAGGCATTAGCTAGATGAAGAAAAGAAACAGTCTGATGATAGGAATAGTAAGTACAAAGACACGAGGTATATAGTTGTATTTTATGTTCAGTTTTCTATTCCTAGAGGATAATAATTAAAACACACACACACACACACACACACACACACACACACACAGGATTTGATCGAAGATAAGACTAAAGCAGGAAGCAGAGTACAAGTGGTGAAGAGTCTTGTTGCCATGCTAAGTATCGTGACAGTGAGTCACTCAGGAGTTCATTAGGGGAGTTCCTTGATTACACTTGTTTTAGATTGCCCACCTGGTGGTAGTGTGAAGGGAGGAGACCAGAAACTAGACTAGTGCAATAGTCCAGTTCAGCAAAGAAGCTCTGGCCTAGGACAGCAGCAGTAGGGATGCTGCTGAAGAGGCAGAAGAAAGAAACATTTGGAAGGAAAGTTAGTTATTCTTAGTACCTAATTAAGAAGAACTAGGAGTGACAGCAGGAAAGCATTGAGGATGATTCCAAGTTTCTTGACTTCAGCAGCAGGGGTGGTGTTACTGGACTAAGACACAGGATGTAAGAGAAAGATGTCTGGTGGTAATAGTTCAGGTTCATTTTTGGACACACTGACTTTGAGATGCCTCAGGGAAATCCAAGTGGTGAAATATGAGTCTGACTATCTAGTGAGATGTCAAGATCGGAGACATAGACATGAAGTCACCTGCATAAAAGTTGAAAATCACACCCTGAAAATAGATCAAGCTGTCAAGGCAAGAACAGGGTATAGGAAGCAGTGGGTTGGGAATGCTGGGGAATACCACTTGGGCAGGGTTGCAGGAAGGAGGGTTGGATGAGAAGGATCTGCCATGGCAGTCAAGAATTGAGAGAGGTGGAAAATAACTATGGGAATTTAATGCAAGTGACAGAAGTAGAGTATTTTCAAAAGGGGAAAAGAAAGGGAAAGTGTCTTCTGGAAAGTTCGGTTCTACAGGAATGATGGGAGCACATACCTTATTAAAGAGCAGACTGAGAGATTTTAAATTAAAATAATTTTTAAAAATACTTGCTATAAAGAGGACAGAATGGGGGCAATATCAAGATGGCAGTGCAAGAAGAGTTTCATTTCAATCCTTGAATGAGATAAGAAATATGATTTGGGCTGATATTTACACAAAGATCACCCACTAATTTTTTTTCTTAAATATTTATTTATTTATTTATTTATTTATTTATTTATTTATTTATTTCAGAGACAGAGAGCATGCAGCAGGTGGGGAAGGGTAGAGGGAGAGAGAGAAGGAGGGAGGATCCAAGCACACTCTGTGCTGAGCACGGAGCCCGATGTGGGGCTCCATCTTATGAGCCTGAGATCACGACCTGAGCCAAAACTGAGAGTTGGACGCCTCACTGACTATACCACCCAGGTGCCCCAACCCACTAGATTTTATGGCTGGTACCAGATCTGTATTCTGGTACCAGATTCTGTATGGTCAGAACCCAGAGTCATTACGCAATGCCCATAGTCCCTGCTAAATATTTTTAATATTCTCTTTTTAAGTATTTTTAACATTCCCTTGACTATGGGCTAAGGGGAAGAAAATAGAAAAGAGGAATGGCAATCTTTTATAGCAGAGGTCAGCAAACTAAGGCTAAGGGCCAAATTCGGCCACTACCTCTTCTTATATGGCCCTCAAAGAAGGATTCTTAAGCAATTGAAAAAACAAAGGTAAGAACATTTCACAGCACATAACAATTTTATGAAACTCAAATTGTGGTGTCCATATATAAAATTTTATTGGAACATGGACACATCTATATGTTTACATATTGTCTACAGCTGCTTTCGCATTACAGTAAGAGTTGAGTAGTTGTGGCACCTGCCATGTGTCTTACCAAAGCCTAAAATATTTAGTATCCAGTCTATTACAGAGAAGACTTGTTGACTCCTGAATTATAGTACAATTTTGAAGAAGAGAAAGGAAGGTGGGATCAAGGCACACAGAGTGGTATTGGCCTCAAACAGGAAAAAGGATCCTTGATCCTATAAAGTGGGGAAAGGGTGAGAGGACTGTGCAAATACAAACAGGTTTGTAGCTAGAGGAGAAAGAGGGGGGAGCACCATACCACATCTACCTCACACTCTAAGTAAAAGGTGTTGACTGCCATCGGCCATGACATTCTGGACAAAAACTGTGTCGTGTTCTTCTGTCTCTCCCACAGCGTTCGCTTTCAGTTGCTCTCACTAAATATTTAATTGAATCCCAGGTGAAGCTCTATTATAAGCGCATTTCTAGAAACCTGTGCCCTTAGGGCCTTGCATTTAATTCTCTTACTCTCTGGGCCCACATTTATTAAAGTTTGATGTTATGTTTAGAAGTGTGAAGAGCATGGAAACCGGCTTCTTATTTAGTTAATTTCCAGTTCCCTAAAAGGAGGCAATATAGTCAGAGAGTTAATATTCTTATTCAAATTGGCCCATTTTCCCCTTTTTTTCAGCCTGAAAAATTCCATATATCATTAAGGGACTTTGAGACTAAAACTAGTATTTATTAAGCTACTAACAATGAAAAACAAAAACAACAACAACAAAAACAGTAGGAGACTTGAAAAAGTTAGGGAGGGAAATTATTACAGAGTACAGTATATGGCAACCCTTAGTTATTTTTGTTAGCCAGCATGCTGAGTTTTAAGAGTTTGAATTTTAACACCCTTGGCTATACACTACTCATTCAGAATTCACAGTCTCACACCTGCTCATACAAATATATTCCCAGCCTGGACCTGAGAAGTACTTAAATTTGCTAATGAAGAGTTATCTGAAAACATAAAAACATTCCAGATGACCAGTTTGAGTTTAGTTTTATTATGACCTATTATGTGCACACACACATACATATATGTTCATATCAATATGCATGTATCTGTCCCAATCACCCAAATCACCAGATAGCTTCTTTTTACTTAAAAAGTAACAGCATGCCCATGGTAATCATATTGCAACAGATAAATATATCAAACCAACACTGTTGTATACCTTAAGCTTATACAATATTATATATGTCAATTACAACTCAATAAATTAATAAACATCAAAATAAAAAAACAACATGTATGTGAAATTCCCAGTGCTTTTTCCTATTCATCTATTAAGAATGGAAAAATTAATTTTTCAAGCACTCAGTTATCTAATGTTCTTTTTTCCCTTCAATAAATCTTTGCATCTCCAAAGGGAGTTACACATGTGATGACCTATAATGCTATTCATCTTGCCATGATCATCCTTGTCATTAATCTTCTGGTAAGGCACAGATTGCTGAAAAGAATACTCCAAGTGACTGATGATAGCAAGAATGTATCTATGTGTGCAACCTAATAGTAACAGGCACATTTTCATACTCCCATACCACACAGCCTCTAATCTACAGACTAACTTATCTATAGTATAGCACCAACTTACAAGAAAGCAATGTGTCAGAAGCTGTTAAGAGACAGAGAATGAAAAAAAATGTGTAAAGCAAAAGAAAGCAAAATGTGTTCCCTGTTAATTTATATGGGAATTGGAATATAAGGAGTGTTAGTTTTGTCTTTCCAATTGCATTATTTTCAACATATACAATGTTTTGTTTCTTTGCCACTTTCTTCAAAAGAATCAGTCTGGTACCAGAAAAAAAAGCAATGTTTGGTCTGTGAAGGTGAGAGAAAACAGCAATAAAAATACAATCTGTCAACTGTTGATTTCTACTGATAGAGGTGTACCACTAAAATCACTTGTTCTAAATGGTATTAAATTCATAAATAAAGGCTAGGGAAAACAGGGTATGGTTGTCTGTTGTGCATGTTTTTACTAAATATCTTATTTTAGTCTTTCTAACTGAGCAATATTTAAATGCACTGGACCAAGATAAATGTTGGAAAGCTGACATTTAAAAAAAAATGAACTAAACATAATTTATTAGTAGGCTATTCTTTGGAAGGTATCCCAGAGTCATCCACGAGTAAAGAAAAGGGATATAAAATAAAACTAATGGTGTACTAATGAGAAAAAGCAGGTTCTATTGCTACCATTTAGCTTTGACACATTAGAATTTAAGGGAATATAACTAAATTAAGAGATCTGTAGGAACTAATATTAAATTTGTGTTTTTAAGTCATCTTTATAGCGCCCTATTTGTCCTGTATTATGGAATTACTCTCTATGTCATACTTTTTTAAAACAAATGGACCATTTTTTTGTTTATCCTTAATCCAAGGACTAAAGGTTATAGTTTAGGAGCTCACAAACCATTTTACTATTTTACTTGGGAAACATACCCCTTGTTAAATGATGGAGGAATGGAATTTTTTCCTAAAAATATATTTTGAATAGGAATATCAGATTTAAATAGTTTAGATGTACACCTTCTAGAGACAGAGGACATTGTTCAGTGACTTCTATAAATCTATTCTGAAAATGACCCATGGTTGTGAACTGTGTAGTAAGAGTACCAGATAGTTGTAACCCCTTGGCAGCCCTCTCCTTGACCATACTTTTCATAATCTTCTGCGAACAATGCTTATCTACCTATCTCCTTTCCTCTATCCTCTTCTATCATGTTACTCTAGAGTCAGCCCAAGTTGTATGCTCTTTTTCCTCAGGGTTCTTAATGAATGATTCTGACTGCTCCACGCTTTCTCATCTCCTCGAGTGGCCACCAAACTTCTCACCAGACTTCTGGTGAGAAGTCTGACTGCCATATTGTAGCACTTGCTACAAGACTGAGCTTGAGTTACTCGGGTCATTCTGTTTTTCACAGTGAGGAAAACAATACAGTAATCAGGTGATAAAGTACTATCTAAAAGAAAAATCAAAAGATTTATGTATAATTTGGTGAACTACTCATTCAGATATGAAATGCAGGTCCATAGGTGAACCAGATATTATCCCTTTATAGACTTGGCCTATAGATCTAGTGTGTCAGTGATCTGTTTCATCTCTAAACTATTTGTTTCACTAGTGTTCATGATGTGGTTTGGTTCACTGAAGCTTAAACATTCAAGAGACCAAAAAATGCTGTTATTTTTGTATTTAACTGTCCACTTTGGCACAGTGTGTTTAAGGCCAGGAAACATCCCTTTAAACACTATCCATTCATTTAACATATAAAAGGAAATACCTTAATTCCTTATATTAGTTACTAAGAACTACCACTTGTCAAATACATTCCTGCAGTTAAATAATAAAAAGCCAGAGTACTTGAATGAAAAAAGCATTTCTCTAAGCTTAGAAAATGCCCGCTTGAAATATTTATGCCTTACTTTTCCTGTCGGTAAAGAAGGATAAAGTTACAAGTGATCTTTCTATTTGCACGTGGCAGCTTAATGTTGAAAAAAACTGTTTAAAACATCTCAGGAAAAAATTCAAGTCCTTCCAAAGGTTGAACAAATTCAAGTTAGGCAGCACAAACCCCCTAAAAGGCCGTATGAAATTGGACTTACAAAGAGAGAATGGTTGAGATCTTTTTTCTTCCTCTCCAAGAATAATTTCTTACTTTTCCAATTCAGTAATAATTCTTCTGTTTGTTCTGTGTTCTTGATATTCTACAAAAAGTCATTTCAATTTTGACAATATAGTCACTGGATCCAAAAATGGACTGTTCATTTGGATTTTATTTTCTCTGCAAATATTATAAAATTACATTTACTCTCTCTTCTATGAATTTAATGCCAATGTTTATGAAATTGGTACAATATAGGCCATATTAAAATCTCTTTTGTCCTGTGAAATTCTCCATAACTAAATTGAAATCTGACTATTTTGCATAGCACAGGATGTCCCTTGCCTGAAGAGGAAAGAATAGACAGTTGTGATAGACAGAAACTTAGGAAGGAATTTCTACTTTGTAAACCCTTTTTCTCTCTGGTCCATCTGTTGTAGGTTTGAGGGCAGAGAGGGACAGCTCATTATCAATCAATGTCAGAACAAGTATTTCTTATGTTAATGACTATTGAAGTTCAGTGAAATTAATGCTGAGTGAATACAAATGAAAAGGTCTTCTATATGTATTATTAACACATGGACATTTTAGTTTAGCTTGTATAGTTTTATTTAACACATGTCATGAATTGACAGAACACTCTGTGGACAGAAATAGTATTCTTAAAATGTCTTACATATTGGCAGATGTGTTGATCCAAAATATGAAAATGTTTGCAAAGGCTCATTAGCAAAGCCTTAATCCCTCTTGCTGTGCATGTGTCAGTAGTCTAAAAGAAATCTACCTAGGACTTCAAAGAGACGGGTAAGTTGTTGGGTAAGTAAGTGTGTGCAAAATAGAAGGGCAAAGCTCATCTTTTCTGTATTTGAAGGTAAAGAAGTTGGAAGGGAAAAAAATTATTGGCAAAAGGAATAGTAATGATGGTTGATATTTGAGAAAAAGTCTCAAGACGTTTTGTCAATAGGAAGAATTTTTAACAAAGCAGAAAGTGTGTTACCACCTATGGAATGGCTATAAGAGGAGACAATTTGCAAGATATCCTGTCTGATCTAATTTTCCTAACTGTTGTGGGGAGTGGGAGAGGAAGGTTGTGCAAGATCTCCAGCTTTTCATCATTTTTTTTTTTTTAATTTAGGCAACTCCAAAAACATATACTGGAAATGAGTGTTAAACAATAATCCTGTCCTCTGAATAACAGTGTGCATGTTATCAGCATTATCAGACATTGTAAAGACAGCTTTCTAAAGGTTTTTGTATACTTTATATTTTAAAAACACAGTCACAAGAACTTGTTCAACAGCACTGAGCATCTCTAATGTGAAAGGCTTGTGGCAAGCTCTAAGGATATAAATACAAATATGACAGAGCCTTTGTCTTTGAGAGCCCAGTTTATTGGTATCTTTCTAGAATACAAACACATTAATATAGTACGATGTTATAAAATGTATAGTAGACTAATAAACATGGAAGAGAGAGAAAGGAATGGCCTCTTTATCCCCCACGGGCAAAAGATCTGGAGATAGGCTTTAGGACAGCACTTTTGAACTGAGACTTTAGAGAGACTCAGAGTTCACCTGATGAAAGGAGAAAGAGAGTGTAAGAAATCAGAGTCCATCTTATAATTAATACTGTGCTGTGGACTATAAATGAGCTTCTATTCCAAACTCTGCCATTTATAGCCAAACATTCATTGGTCAATGCAGATTAAAAGTTGCCCCTCACGTTGTTTCCTAGTAAACATTCTCAGACTCTACTACGGTTGGTTCTTGCCAATATACAATTAATAACTGTACCCAGATTTGCTGACAATGGGCCTAGGTTCAGATGTCTCAGCATCATTGAGCATCTCTCTGGGAGAGCAAGAAAGCAAGAGTTCAGTTGCTAGACTTTCGCCTCGCAAGCACTCTCCAAGCCTAAGGAAGACTCAGTATGAAGACACTAATATTTTCCCAATTCAGCGTTTCATTCCCAGCCTTCTACTTCTTCTATTGTTACACTTCTACTGGAGCTACACTGTCCTATACTACAATGTCTATAATGTCATTTTATAGCTACAATGTCTATAATGTCCTGCTACAGATTTTTTTTTTTTAATTCTCATGCTCTTTCTCCATTTTAAACATGTATCAGGTCTCTCTAGTGCCCTTACTCTTTTTGTTATAATATAATCTCTTTCCTTCAGGCAAGTAAAGTAACTCACCCCAATGTAGGGCCCTGCAGCTGGGTCAGAAGTAAGATTACTCACTGACACCTCACTGTGCCACCTGCAATCACCCCTTTGGGTCCCTTGCCACTTAGAGGGTGAGAGTAAATAGGTGAACCTCCTCGCAGTGCCTCCACAGTGAACGGAGAAAAAAACTGTACAGTGTGTGGTTGCTTGAAGAAAGTGTTGGAAAGCTATCTGTTCATCAATCAAAAGTAATCATGTCTTAAGGGAGCCTCGTAGACAGGATGGCATCAAGTGCCAAATCCAGCCTGAGGGTAAAATATGGACACAGAGTTCAATTTCCCCGCTATCTAAAAACTTAAACATACAGCAGTTAAAATCATTCGAACAATATTCTTATTTTGAAATGCTTTTCTTATTATTGAACTAATTCTAGCATAATTAAATTCAATACAATTGTAATATTATACATTTTACATTGTATCACTAGTAACAGAAAAAAGAATACTCGTGAAATATTTAAATAGCCAAAATCAAAAATCAAAATCACCTATTGCCTAATATCCAAGAGATAACTATTTTTATGTTTTTTATTCTATTTTTCCAATTATTTTATACTTACATAATATTTAAAATATTGAGATCAAAGTGTGTTATTGCTTTGTAGTCACACATACTCCCTTAAGACCTTTAGTTCCCCTCCAGTCTTTTTCCATACATCTTAGTCATAATAGTATTTGGTAGTATTTTTGGTAAAATTTTTCACTAACTTTGTACACATTTTTATTGTTTTCCTATAGTCATAATGACACTGATTTTAGGAGCTGTCTCAAATTCCACCACATTAATCTATATTTAGTATATTTAGATGATTTCAAGTTTTAATTATTCTAAGTATGCTATCCTGAAATATCTTCATCTTTAAAAGCTTTATTCTTTCTGTAGTCCATGAACCCATAAATTTATTGCTGCCACCTGGCTCCGTAGTGGCCACAGAACACAGTAAATTAGACTAAGTTGCTAGTGGAGTAATGTCCCCATCAGCTTTCTAGGTCAGAGACACACTATATAAATACAGTGTAACAAACATACACAGACAAGGGTAGAGTCACCTCCCTGTGAATTGCTGGAAAACAGTAGCAATAGGACGCTCCATTTTTTTTCTCAGCCATCATAATTGCATGTTCCATAGATCACTATCAGTAATTAAAGAGGCAAAGATCCCAGTCAAACTATGGCCTCTGAAGAGTAGCAATTGCTACAGTATCCATGGTTGTCAACTAAAGTTATCATGGATTGTAATATTCAAATAAAATGTATCTACACTTCTCTTTATTCTTAATCCCACATGGTTGGCTAGTGACATAACAAATTCTTAGAATATCTAGATAGAGTTTCTTAAGACTGTGATCAAAACTTGTTTTTACCAGTTTATTTACAGGATTGATGGCTTCCCACCCCCACTGGCATGTTGCTATTCTAAACTAAAACAGATGTGAAAAAAATATCTGTCCTTTAGCTTGACCACCCAAATTAAGTGCCACCGCCTTCAGATACGATGGGACATGTATATACTGTGAACACATATGTCCGTAACAATCATATTCCAGTATAGTAAGGGTGTTTAATTTTCTTCCCTCCACAGATAAAAATTAGAGCCAAACATGCTTGGATCATGGTTTCATGTAATCGTGCTCTTTGATAAAAATAGAAATGAATAATGAATACTGAATAGGAAGCTGACTATATGAACAAGAAAGAAAATGCATGCCTCATTTCAAAGAATCCAGTCACTAGCATTAATAGCAAAAGCCACGGGATTAAGCTCGTTAAAACATTTGCCTAAAGGAGAAATCTAATTTATTTCTTGGATTTCTTCATGTTGTATGATTACTAGGAAGCATGGAAGTGGATTTTGTGATTTGGATTGTGATTTTAATCTGCACAAAACACTCTTATATAGTTTTAGTTTTTTTTTTAATGTAGGACCACCACAATTAAGTTCAATTGATGATATCCCAGACTTAAAGTTTTATTGTGGAAAGTTGTTCTTTTTTAACCTTTGTTCAGTTCACAGAGAGAAATTCTATACCTTGATGGAGGGAATTGCGTCTTTAGGTAACAGGTTTTGTCTGTGAGCTCCTCTGACAGGCATTGAGCACTCAGGGGCCAAAATGGCATCTTTGTGTCCTTAAAACTTTATACTCTTGGCTGGTGCATGGTAGGCTTTCCATGTTTACTACAGAATGGCTTCACATTTAAGTTTTATCGCTATTTCTAACCATGGCTAGTGGTGTCTTCATCTGTGCTGTCTCCCATATTGAGATTCCTGGATTCAGGGTTCTTCCTCACTTCCAGCTTAAATATCTGTTGATTTACTTTCTCAATATGTTTCTCTCAGTTCCCAGGGGTGCCACTGTCTTCATTTAGAGCTTTGTAACTATTTTCTGGGATCTTAACAGCAGTCTCATTTGGTCTCCCTTCTTCTAGCCCCTCTCGCCAATTCATTCTCCAGAGTTGCCTAATAAACCACAAGCAAGACACTTAAACATCCCTGTGAGTACAAACTGACAGCAAGGTGAGTTCCAAACATTCCTGCATCCCAAATGCACAATCCCCTGAAGATCAAATAACCTTATCATTCTCATGGTGAAATTTTTAGTTTCCTTCATACGTATATTAGTCATGCCTCAGAATCTATACACTCCAGCCCTCCTGCCTAGAATACACTGCTCCTTTTCCACCAAAGAACTTCTACACATCCTTTAAGATTTATTTCCCATGTCACCCCTTCTGTGAAGACCATCCTGGTTGCCTTAGGAAACATGCTCCCAGTAGGGCTGCACTGTATTAAAGCCATACTCCTGAGTTTGGATACTGATTGTCACATTGGCAAGTCATTTAACCAGTCTGGGCCTCAGTGGTCTCATCCATGAAGTAGAGATGGTGAAAGTAGCTATTTCATGGGTTTTTGCAGTGGTCATATGAGTTAATTAATACATACACAGTAAAGCACTTAGGTCTTAGTAAGTGCTTGATAACTTTTAGCTATTTTTATATAGTATTAATCACTCCTGCCTTGATGTTCTTCCTTATTCAATTACAGAACTTACCCCATTAGGCAATAGCTTTTTATGTCTCTAGGTGGGGAGCCACTTAGTTTGTAGACTGTGACTCATTCATCTCTTTCAACTATCAGAGCCCTGAACCAGGTTCTGAACCTAGAGTACTCAGTGAGCGTGCAATGAAAAACTGTATGAACGAATGAATGGACAAACTCACATAAATAATATGCCAAAGCTGTCTCCATATGACTCTATTATACAAGTCATAGTAGATTCCATCCATCAGCTGATTCCTTGGATGAAATAAAATATAGGAAATCTTTTTGTGTACCTTACCCCAAATGCAGCCCTTTCAGTTACAGTGCAAGCTTCCCATTGACAAGGAAAAGATGCCGGTCCTATTAAATTATTCTTTTTTCTTTTTTTTACCTGCTCAGTTCATGTTTGGTTTTTGTGTATGCTGTTTGATTCCATATTTTTTGTCCCAGGTTAGACATCTAATTCAGCATAAGAAGAAATCATTGTAATTAACTTTGATGGTTACTAAGAAATAAATGTATTCTTTGTGTTCTTAGGGAGGAGGTTTGTTTCATTTACTCTTTTCTCTTGACAAATGCTGTTTTTTAATGCCTTTGTGGTGATAAAGAGATTGAAGGGCAGGGGGGAAATCTGGATACTTTCTTCTCTGGGTCACTTTGCATAAAGACTTCTTTCCAGCTATGTTCCCATGATTTATGTACATATTGTATGTGCAGTAGCAGCAATTACAGAGCTATTCCTGCCATTTTACCTGCCTCATTCTGAGTGGCCATTCACTGGCCACTTAACTTCCCCTTTGGTGTCCTAATATCCAGATAGAATTATGATTCAAAAGGATAAAACTCCCCACAGGCTTGTTTACTTTGGTAGGTAATGGCGTGTGTGTGTGTGTGTGTGTGTTGTTTTAGTTCCCATTCTCCAAAATCATTTTTTTTTTTACATAATCTTTGCAGAACTGGGGTGTATTTGTCTTTTCCCTACAGTATTTTCCTGTCTTAGGAATCAGACAACAGAAAGAAACCTAAGTGCTGTCCTCTACATAGTTTATTTAGGGAAGGTCCTGCTCTTTCAGCCTTTTGCAGCCTCCCAAACAGAACACTAACAATGTTTGATAGGAAACAAAAAAATTTTTCTGATAGGAAACACAAAAATTTTTTTGTGAAAAATTTTCACAATATCTGAAGGTTGACAAACTGAGCCCAATACAAGTGAAAATACCTGTGAAATTAGTAAATCTGTCTAACAAAACCAGTTTAATGTTCTCCAGTTATCACATATCATTGGTAACTGATTGGTAGAACTGTTGACTTTCATGCTATAAAAAGATCAGAGACTGGTTCATCTAACTGACTTGAAATTCTGTCTTTCTTCATGATGAATCCCTTTCTTCTCATTCCTCACTCAGTACCTTTAGTTCAGATGCTCATCATTTCTTCCTATCTCCTCTTCATCAGCCTCCCTGCTGCTGCCTCAGCACTCCATGGTCTAGCCACTTCCCAATTGTTAGAGTTGCCTTCTTAGCCACTTTGACCACACCTCTTTTCTTATGTCTCAGAGACTTCTAAGCATCCATGTTGCAAAATCGCCTCATCTCAAGCTTTGGAGCACTCCCAGAAAGATCATTAGACTTCTCGTTTCTCTTTCAACCTCCCATCACTTGCCTGTCATCCAAATTTCCTCAAAATTCCTCTCACAGTTAAGCTCTTTCTCCTGTTTCTGGGCTTTTCCCCAAGGACCATCTTGCAAATGGGAATTCCTCATCTCTGGGCTAGTTACGCAGTTGATCTCCTATTCGTTCAGAAATGTCTTTCCTTCAGCACAGTCTTCTCATATAACTCAGTCCTTCTTTGCTTTGAATACTCCTTGAATATTTTTGCTTCTCTTTTTTCACTCTCCCAAGTTGTATTTCCTTTAATAAACCCATTCAGTGCATTCATTTTATTGAATGAAATTCCTTGCTTTCATTGAATATGTGTATCAGCTTGCAGTTTCATGTTCTTTAGGTCTATTGTATTGTCTCTGTCATATATGTCAATATGTTCTAGTTAGTAATTGCCAGGTATCTACCACAACACTTAGTGGCTTAAAATAGCAACCATTTTATTATATCTTATGAATTTGGGAGGACAAAACTTTGAGAAAAGCTCAGCTAAGTGATTCTCTTCCACATAGTGACAAGTAGGATTTGTGTGTGTGTGTGTGCCCATTTGGTGGATGGATAGGTTCCAAGGGTCCAAGATAGCACTTTATACATGTGTCAGGCATCAGAATGGCTAAAATGTTGGGCTCAGTTGGGGCTGTT
The DNA here is from genome assembly GCA_003697995.1 of Taxidea taxus jeffersonii. NCBI lineage: Eukaryota > Metazoa > Chordata > Mammalia > Carnivora > Mustelidae > Taxidea > Taxidea taxus. The sequence continues at coordinate 7,779 of RCUC01153915.1, read as the reverse complement.
GACCTGAGAACCTATAGGCGGCTTCACCCTGGCAGTCTTGTGGTAGTCAGTCATTTTATGTGGCAGTCAAGGCTCCTGGAGTGAGTGTTCCAAGAGGTTCAGGTGGAAATGGCAACATTTTTTAGCATCCAGCCTCAGAATCTCCAAAACATCAATTTTGCAGTCTCTCTTGTTTAAGTAAATCATTAACACTAGCCTACAATAAAGGTGAGTGAAATAAGATTCAATCTCCTTATGACAAGTATAGCATAGAATTTGCAGCCATCATGTATGTGTGTGTGTATTTGATAGATGATTTTTTTTTAAAGATTTTATTTATTTATATGAGAGAGAGAAAGAGAGAGAGAGCACATAGGAGTGATGGGGAGATAGGGAGAAGCAGGCCTCCCACTGAGCTGAGAGCCTGATGTGGGGCTCGATCCCAGGACCTCGAGATCATGACCTGAGCCAAAGGCAGAGGCTTAACCAATTGAGCCACCTGGGCGCCCCTTGATAGATGATTTTTAATTACAATAATGATTTTCTGATTTTAGGAAACAATACTGAAAATGGAGAAATTGTATTGATTATACATAAAATGCATGTTAAGTCAATAAAATATTCAGACTTTAAAAAACATGTCCATACTTTACTACCCGTCCATAACATGCTCAGCAATTTATTTCTTCTTGTTTATTTATTTATTAGCTAGAAAGGCTATAATCTTCTTAGGAACAGTGTATATTTCATTTTTTATATCCCTAGCAACTGTTTCAGAGCTTCATTCATAGTAACCTCTCGATAAAGTTTTGTTGAATTGAATTGAATTAGTCTTGGATTTTGAGGCTGACATGGGCAACTTATTGACTTCTTTGAATGTGTTATAAGCGAGGTGAAATGCAGCAAGAAAATCCCACCTGATCAAGAGTAAATCCAACAGGAAGTGCTGGTATATATATGCCGCTTAATACAGTTACAGGAAACACGATGGTATAAGTAATTTTCCTCTGTCTTCCTTAATGTAGTAGAATGTTCAAAGAATCATCCAATTAGTATGTTTCTGCCCCAGTTACTGCATGAGCTGGATAGCACCCATTTTGGGTTACTTCTGATAAGCTTTAGTTATTTTGTAGAAAAGGGCGGGGAGAGGGCAGAAGAAATGATTCTAGGATGTGTCTTTCCCATTAGAGAAAAACCAACTAATAAGAGTCAATAGTAAGAAACAAATATCTTTTTTCAATTCGCAGTCTTTAGTGTAACAAAGTAAATTAAAACATCTTTTTAATCTTGGATGGGATTTGCTCCTTTAAGTTCTGATCTTGTGTTTCTTCTGTTAATTTCAAATTTTAAGAATTCTTGGCTGATGAGACTGTTATATAAGCAGAGACACCATTGTTCATTGTGTAATGTGAGAATCAGATGCTCTGCTCTAATTCCCTTGTCATGTCACTGACAGAGAGTTCCAGAATTTTGATTGGAAAGATGGGTATATTTTGTAATTTGTTTTAATCCTGAGACAATTTTACAAGTGTTGTCTTAAATTAGTTACTAAATTTATTTCTATTTTTTCTGCATTTATTAGAAAAAAAATCACTTCCTGCTTCCAAAAGTCCTGTTTGTCTCTGTTATTAGGATAACGTGTTTAAAAATTCTTTTAAACAATCATTAGTACTTCACCTTCTTATTTTATTAATGTTAGTTGACAATGCTTGATTAAAGCCAATTTAGAGAACTAAACTATAAAAATATTGCTATATATTTCCATGACATGCTTTCCAAAGACCTTGCTGTTCTTCTTTTGCAGACTTAAAAACTAAAGCAGGAGATGCTAGAGTAATTCACCAAATGACCAAGGTCATTTAAGACAATAGCAGACCTGGAAAGGTTATTACTATTTCATGATTATTCTGTCCTTTTCTAGATCTTTCTAGCTCTGTTGTCCACCTTTAAGTACCTTTTAAAAAAAAATATTAACAGACTTAGTGGGCTTTTACATTTAATATATATTAAGTTTATAGACTATAGTCTTTCTGTGGGAGACTCCTTATTTTACTGGTATTTGTTTTAATTGCTAACTATTTCTATATTCCTTGTGTTTATTTATTTTCCTTATTGTAAATTATTTCTTTATATCCATTCATTCAAACTTTACATACATGTAGTTTTTATTTCCAATTTCATACTCCTTGCCCTCCCTCTTCCAAGAATTTGGAAGTAATTTGGTTTTCTGCTGATTCTTTCCTTCCATTTGGCAACCATTTTATTTCACTGTTTTTGAAGTGATGCAGTAAAAGAAAAATGGCTGCCTTTTGTTTATTTCCTTGTACATTAACATGATGACATCATCAATGATATTAACTAGAATGTACATATCTTTAAAAACCTAGAGGCACGCTATAATACATGAGCACTCTGTTTCCCTTTTTCCTTTAATGCCCCAAGGTTTTGTAGCTTTAGCGTAGCTCTTGTGTGCAGAGGAAAAAAATGAACATGAGCATTTTGGAACAAATGCATTAAAATGGTGGTATTTAAAACATATCTGAGTAGTTTTCAATATTAGGAAACATCCACCAAAAGGCATTTATTTAAGTCATAAGACATTCTAAATCAATTTTAGCCCAACAAAAATATATTGTAAAGAACGATGTTAGGTCATTGTATTTAGGGACTGGGCTATTTAGGTACAGTTACTTAGTCTGGCTTCAAATTGTTTTTAAAAAATTCCAATTGACACCAAAAATTTTAAGTTGTAATTATTTCCAGAAAATAATTTCTTATTAATGGAAGGCTTAAGCAGGTATATGTGTTTACTATTTTTAAGATTACTGAATTATTAAGATTAGTGAATTATTTAAAATGTACTGTATGTCTATACAGAAAATTTATTTTCTGGTCTTCATTTATGGTGCTTCTGCCTTTTTTGTCTGTGCTCTTTGTTGCACTTTGCATGTATTTGTCATAAAATTTTAACTGAGATTAACCAGCAACAAGCTTTTAATTACCAATTCAATGTAAAGATTATTAAAGAGATAAGAAGTCAATTTTTTTCATCAAGTTCCAATAACTAAGTAGCTTTTTCATTTGGAGATCCACAATCCATTTTTGAATGTGAAGAAATGATTTTGGGCAACTATTTAATTATTAAAACATTTTTAAAATGATAATCTGATGATATATGTATGTACATACACATGTGGGTATAGATATTAATTTAATATCTATAGAGCAGAAAATTCCTGTAAATGTTAAATGTCAGCTCTGAAACTACTTGTTAACACTGAAATCAGATAAGGTAAACCATATGCTTTATTGAGGTTAGCTGTCTAGAATAAGTTACTGCATTTTAAGAATTAATATGAAACAGATGTCCTTTAGATCTTTAAATTGAAATCTTCATTGTTCTTTTAAGTCAGCTGTTCTAGGAATGTGTCATCTTTTGAGAAGATAAATTAATCACCTACCTCATTTATATACATCAATAAGAGACTCACCCTCTTATCTACTTTATCAAAAGTAATTAGAATAACTCTATTTTTATTCACATATAGTATCTATTAGGGATTGAGATTTTTCATTGAGGAGATTTTGAGGGAAACAGCCACTTATCCTTTTAGAAAATAACCTCCTCCAAGAAAAAGAAACCCCAGCAATCTAAAGGTTAAAACACACTGTCAAATCATTCAGTTGTGCAAAGCTTTTTACTAACATTTATACAAAAGTACTTTGAGAAAGCAGAAGGTTGAAAACCGCTTTTTGCTAGTTCCCTTTCCTTAAATTGTTATTCAGCCTCTTATTAAAATAAAATCTAGTTAACTTCTTTTGAATGCCTGCTCAAACATTTTCCATAACAATAATAATAAAAAAAATCTTGTGAAAGGATTTCCATAAGTCGGGCTGCATTAATGACTTAGAGCAGCTTCATAATCTGTTATTCCTTCCTCCTAGCAGACCTCAGCTGATAAAAATATCCATAGACACAGTGAAGTCAGTGGCATGCCTGGCTTTCTCAGACAAAACTCCCATGTGATCACATATAGGCAGCCTCAGTGAGGCTGATGCCGTGCAGCGAGCAGTAGGTAATGAGTCTTTGTGCAGAGTGAGGCTCTTGTCGCTGAACAATAAAGCATACGGTACCAGCAATAAAACACAGGGCTGGCAAATTTAAGAAGATTCCGCTGAACCAGGAAGAACAGTGCCTTCGGTGATGCTGACACATATTATAAAATGATAATCAATTTATTTTGGATTCTAATGAATAAAGAGTGCAAGGACTAAGACTACAGCTATTTGAACAGGTCAGTGATTTTATAAATGACTCCAACACTTCCTTGTGTTTGATTGGATTTAAATTAGGATGGGCTAGTGTGTGTTTTCCCTTAAACAAAAACTTTGCAAGATATTTGCAGTGTGTAATATGAAGGATGCACTTGAATTGACCCAATGTGATTAAATTGTTGCTGTAGTCAGATGTGTTAGAGAAATGTTTGTATGATTATAGTAAACCGAAAAGTTATTTATCCTATTTAAAAATTTATGGGTCGGAAAAAAATGCATCCAATGATTTCTAATCTTCTATATATGCAGAAATAATATAAATCAGAATGCTGCTAATAAATTGCTCAAATAAAAAGCTTCACATTTATTTTTCCAGTGTTAAAAAATCCTGTATTATAATAGTTCACATGTCTTATAAATTGATGATGTATCATTCAGGTTTTTATTGATGCCTTTCTGTACACTGCAAGAGGAAGGTTTGGCATATTTAGTTATTTAAATGAAAAAATTTTAAATAAGAGAATTTTAAAACATTAATAATGCTACTGTTAGAACAATGCATTTTATATTTAACTACAGTAGTATGTATCTATGTTAGTTGGTTCTGTGCTTGTTATTTTTCATTTTATGTATCTTTTGATAGGTGGAAAACACTTCATAAAACCTTTTATTTTATACATATCATTCACTCACTAATGGAGAAAAACAAATTAGCTTAATTTTCAAAAAAAGAATGGGTTAATTTTGTGCTGATGCATATTTCCATTGACTCACCATTTAGAAAAGAATGTGTGCCTTCATGTGTATTTATAAAAATATGCACACACATGACCTTCTGTATCTAGAAAATAACCACTTCTTGGGTTTATGAACAGTAGAGAAGTTTATGTTTGAAATAGCGAGATTGCTGATTGCTGTGTGTAGGAAGGCAAGGGAAGAAATAACTCTAGCAAATAATAGCACAACACTGAACATCCTTGCCAAAGACAGACAAGCATTACTGCTACATGAATCTTTAAATTTCAATACCTAGTTTAACTTTGCTCTACATTTTTACTGCTGTATTGTTTGAAAGGCATCTTGGGAGCTAAATTCTTAACAATTAATTTCTCGGACACCATTTAGGATGATCGTCTTTAAGACACCAGGGCACATTTAATATTTTATAGATTTACTATAGTGACTTCGTGTATGTGTACAGTAACTAAAAGATATTTATGCTTGTAAAATGCTGTTTAAACCACCACCACCTCCACAAGACAAAATACCCCATGTCCCTAATTATGCCGGCAATATGTATGCCAATGGGAAAGAAAATAGCTATGTTTCAAAAACAAGAGAAGTTAATGAAATTTTTAAATTGGTTTTCCACATGTATTTAAATGAAATATTTGACTATTTGGGTTTCCTTGGTTACCATAGTTGCTACTGACAGCTTCTTTTGGTGGGGAGGGGGGAAAAGCAGGACTCTAAAACAAAGAGTTAAAAACACTTATCCTTTAATAGACATGGGGTCTGTCATGCTGGCAGCCCAAAGAAGTCGGTGCCCACTCCCCATCGCCTGTTCCATCCCTCCGGTGATTCAGGTATTAGGCACAACTGCGGTTCCACACTTCCTTACCCAGCATTCCGTTTCAGCTGCTGGAGGGCTGCCTGAGCCTTATGCAAATGAGACCAGCTCTGAGCCTTTGACTGCAGAAGCGAGGGTGGGGGAGTGGCGGGGGGGTGAGGGGTGGCCAGAAGGGAGTTCAAAGGTCACAGGGCTGGTGGAAGGCTGGGTCAGTTGCCCGAAAAAAATTCACTGGGCTTCTCTGCAGCAGTGTTTTGCAGCAGTTAAATGAAGTGTGCTTTATTTCTCAGAGGGAAGATTTTACAGCGTGTGCCGTAGTCGTTTAAAGTGCACGCAGGTACGGTGACAGATTTCATGATGCGCCTAATTTTATTTCTATAAAAGACATTGATGAGGACTGGCTATTTTAATTCATTGTGGAAATTGGCAAGGCGTTCTCGGTATTCAGCTTCCCTTAAGTAGTTTATTAAATCGTCTTAATGTTTTTTTTCAATTGGAAACATGAGTGTTTTGTTCCAATGGGATAATTTCATGTGAGGAAAACACTGAATTGGGGCTTCTAAATAATTTTATTTTTTGGAAAGTTTTTGGTGGCAGAGAGATGACTGGGTTGAGACATCTAGATAAATAAATATCAAGACTTACAACTTTTACGGGATTTTCCCATTTTTAAAAAATGTATTTTAAATTAGACCTGGGTTCATAGTCTAAGATTCTCGTGAGGTATCTCCAACTAAATAATGTAATTCTTTTGTTCCTATCCCACAAGATATCATAAGGACAGTTTTAATAAGTTGTATTTTCATTTCATTTTAAGAGAGGGTTTCGATTTTGATGGTGTTCATTCTACATTTTATTGCTAAAGCACTGCATCAAAGAAAGAATTTCTTATTTGGGGGTTATATTTTTTAAATGCTTCTGTAATTTTTCTAGTTGTAACTAATTTTCTTTGGTACTTTTTAGACAATGCTATTTTGAACTCAACATGTTCAACTTCCTATGACTTTTCCTTTCAGTTAAGTCTGGATTATAAAGTGATTCTCATAAATGTCACAGGCAGGACAAAAGTCCTCTTTTTCCACGCACTAAATATCACACTTTGGTAAAATGTGTGATTACATCATAGTAAAGTCTGACCTGTACCAAACAAATGTGTACTCACTTTATTGTTCATAATGCTTTTTTATTTTCAAAACATTTTTCAGTAAACTTAATTAAAGCAGCATGATCAGGCGTTTATCCATATCATTAAAAATTTTAAATATATCAACTCAACAGTTAAAATGTTGATGGGGGAAAAATGTTACCTAATTTGCATCAAGCGTGCATCTGTCTATATTACAGGTTGTATGTGTATGAAAATTTATGTTGGAAAGATGAAGAGACAAAATAATGTTTAGTCATGAAATTACTGCTTTATGCTTTTTTATTTGCATAAGATTTTAAAATGAATTCTATGAAGCTTACATACAAAGAGCTAATACATATTTAGATAAACTAATTACTTTCTTTGCACTGAAAAGAGGGCATTAATTTTATTATAATGATTAAGGCTTAGTAGTTTGGCAACAATATCTTTTATTTAAAAATGGGGGTGGGGTGGGTAGAGGGTAGACCAAAACAGGAGGATAGCTGTTTTAAACAGTGAAGGACAGTTATTTCAAATATTTATGAAATCCCTTTGTGGTAGTCACTTAGGGCCAGATTCTTAGCCTTTATCACTTTGTGGGGACATTATGACATTTATCCTGGATCCTGAGGTTAATTTGAGAAAAGGAATTCATATTTTGTGTGAGTTTTTTAAAAATGCAAAAAGTGCCATTTTCTTCTAAACTCTTTCTCTTTTGAAACTTTCAGTAATGACTACAACTAAAAGGGTATATTTTAAATAATTTCCTTCTTATGTTGAATGGAATATGCTGTCCTCTGGCCCAAATTACATATTTGTAGACTTT
>ML107750.1:25514-53181 GCA_003697995.1 Taxidea taxus jeffersonii | reverse complement strand
AAAAAAAAAAAAAAAAAGAGCACTTCAACTTAATGAATAATTGCTCCTTTAAAGCACAACTTAAAGAGACAGAATTACTTAAATTCTAATTACATGGGATAAAGAAGGTCCTATCAGTCAGGAGGAAGGGGCAATAAATAAACTCCTGTCAATCAGGAGCAAAGGGAAATGAACACTCACCAGCCTTTCACAAATATGCCTACTTATCCAGACAACATTCTCATCAGTGACAATGACCAAGAATTTGAAAAGATCATCAATTTTAAAATCTTAATCAGGAATTGCCTGAAACTATTTCATGCACAAGACCTATTTTTGTTAAAAAGTTATGTTCATGGAAGCCAGCTCAAGATTCTCATTAAAATATCTTTTAGGGTGCCTGGGTGGAAACTACAGCTTTTGTCTATTTGGTAAACAAACTATTATTGGGGGCCGCCTAGGGTGCTCAGTCAGTTAAGCATCTGCCCTCCACTCAGGTAATGATCCCAGGGTCCTGGGATCAAATCCAACATCAGGCTCTCTGCTTAGCCAGGAGTCCACTTCTCCCTCTTCCTCTGCCCCTCCCCCTGCTTGTTCAAGGGTGCACTCGTGCTCTCTCTCTAATAAATAAAATCTTTAAAAATATATATATTAAATATAAGTGTTATACACATTCAATATGTAATAGTATCCCTAATACTATGTGTTTTATTTTAACATAATTCTATTAAAAAGAATTTATTTATTAAATATTTATTAATTACTTTAACATAATTCCTTTTTTTTTTTTAAGATTTTATTTATTTGACAGAGAGAGATCACAAGTAGGCAGAGAGGCAGGCAGAGAGAGAGAGAGAGGGAAGCAGGCTCCCTGCTGAGCAGAGAGCCCGATGCGGGACTCGATCCCAGGACCCTGAGATCATGACCTGAGCCAAAGGCAGCGGCTTAACCCACTGAGCCACCCAGGCGCCCCATAATTCCATTTTAAAAATCTAAACATTTTTCACCAATTCCCAGATAGGACATGACACTTTCATGAAACCATCTATTGAGTGAATGAGTAGACAGCTAAAATATGGAAACTCAAACTTATAAAAAAACAACAAAGCAAAGGGTTACACATTTTATAGAATTTATGCAGCAATTCAACCTTAAAGCTTCATTCAGCAAAGATAATAATCAAATAAATATTCAAATTCCTTACACCAATAGCAAATTAGAATCCAAGAGAGTCATCAGTGAAGTTACAAAAATCTCTAAGTTCCAGAAAAACAAGTCAGTATTCAAGCCAACTCTAATACGTAATAGAATGTAGCACACATGACCTGCTCTGGAAAAGTCATGAGTTGGCATCTTATAAAGACATGAGTTAAAGAGCAACTGTAGGGAATTCTCATTCCGTAAGGAAAAAGTAACAATAATATCCACTTTTACAGAAACCATAAAAGAATCCAAATAATTTTTTTAAACAACCAAATTATCCAATCCAAATCTATATTTAATCTTATGTGGCTAAAAACCCAAATGGCTCTATTATTTCAAACATTTATTTAAACCCATAAAGTTATTCATAAATGACATCTGTAAAATATCCAGCTTTTTATCCTGACACAAAGTGATACACCAAAACCTAAGTGTTACAAAGTCTGCTATAGACAGTGAGCAGATTCCAGTGTTTATTACATTTTAGAAAGGAGTTTGTCGTATCCTATAAAGCCTCCTTCACCCTGTAATGCTATGTAATTAAAATTCATTGTAGAGAATGCTACTAAAAAAAAATAAAACATTTTATGTAGCAAGGCTTTTCCCACATTTTAACAAATGGCTCTGAGATCATAATTAAATCTTATAATAAATAATGCTTTGCAATCTTTGTAATGTTTATAACTAAAAGTCATCTAGTAAAGCCCATTCATTTTACAGAGGAAGAGCATAAAGCTCAGAAAAATTAAATGACCTCCCCAGGATAAGAATTATGCAGGTAGGCCACCTGAGTGGCTCAGTGGGTTAAGCCTCTGCCTTCAGCTCAGGTCATGGTCCCAAGGTCCTGGGATCGAGGCCCACATTGGGCTCTCCGCTCAGCAGGGGACCTGCTTCCCCCCCTCTCTCTGCCTGCTTCACTGCCTACTTGTGATCTCTCTCTCTCTCTCTCTCTCTGTCAAATAAATAAAGCCTTTTTAAAAAAATTATGCAAGTACTAGGGATATTATAGTAAACAAGAGGTGTGTCATCCCTGTCTATATTCTAGTTAAAGTGAAGTATGCAGTATTATGATCAAGAAAGAATCTTTGCCTCATATATAAGAACTCCAATTCAAGTACACACAAGTCACTTCTCCTGGGAAAAATTAGAAGTACTTGTTAACAAGAAACAAAAAGGCCAGGTAAAGCAGACAGCTTTGCATTTGCTGTCTATTCTTTGCAGAATGTTCTTCCTTCATATCTATGGCCTCCTTGCATACAAAGAGGTTAGGTTCTGCCAATGGAAGCCAATGTTAGATTAAGAGGCAAGATACAGAGGAGGCCAGTTTTTTTCTGCTTCTGTTTGACACTGCCATCAGTGAACAACTATGAGCCACACCAACTGCCAGCAGCACTGTTGACCATTCTGGGCAGTTTCAAGGGGACTACAGGCTCCTTGACTCTGGAAGATGTCCCAAGAAGGCAAGCTCCTGGCTTCCTGGCCAGATAACAATGGCCTTATTCTCAACAGTGCAGCTGTTGTATGCCAACTGATAAAGTAAAGAAAGGACTATCACTCTCCAGAGTCTACTTTCACATACTGTGTTCCTCATAATACCCTTACATATAGGCATGGCAAATTCTATTATTCCCTTTATATGAAACAATAAACTGAAAAATGACGTGATTAGGGACGCCTGGGTGGCTCAGTTGGTTAAGCGGCTGCCTTCGGCTCAGGTCATGATCCCAGCGTCCTGGGATCGAGTCCCACATCAGGCTCCTTGCTCGGCAGGGAGCCTGCTTCTCCTTCTGCCTCTGCCTGCCACTCTGTCTGCCTGTGCTCACTCTCTCTCTCTAACAAATAAATAAATAAAATCTTTAAAAAAAAAAAAGAAAAAGAAAAAAGACGTGATTATTAAAATACTTTGACAATTTCTTGACAAGAAAGCTTCCAATACACATTTAAACAATTTACCAAATGTTTATCTTAACCATAACTCTTCACATATAAAACTATAACAAAGAGCAAGGTATTCTAACATAAAGCAATAATATAAGATTTACACTATTCATCTGTTTTAAGATTTTATTTATTTATTTAAGAGACAGAGAGAGAGCGGGCGCACATACATGCGCATGATTGGGGGAGGGGCAGAAAGAAAGGGAGAAGCAGACTCCCTGCTCTCCCTGCTGAGCAGGGAACCCTACATGGGGCTCCATCCCAGAATGCTAGATCATGATATGAGCCAAAGGCAGATGCTTAACTGACTGAGGCACCCAGGCACCCCAAGACTTACACTGATTAAAAGAAAATACCAGGGGTGCCTGAATGGCTCAGTCGGTTAAGCATCTGTGGTTAAGTTCAGGTCGTGATCCCAGGGTCCTGGGGTCAAGTCCCACATTGGGCTCTCTGCTCAGTGGGGAGCCTGCTTCTCTCTCTACATGCTGCTCCCCTGCTTATGCTTTCTCTCCTTCTCTGTCAAATAAGTAAATAAAATATTTAAAAAATATATCAGAAACAAGACTATTACAAAAGATAGTGTATTATGGAGAAAACATTTAACCTTTTATGTTAATTTCAAATCAATAGCTTTTACCCCCCCCCAAAATTAATTCTCACTATTACATTTTTTAAGAACTTTGGTTTTTTTTTAAAGATTTTATTTATTTATTTGATAGACAGAGATCACAAGTAGGCAGAGAGGCAGAGAAAGAGAGGAGGAAGCAGGCTGTCCGAAGAGCAGAGAGCCCGACGCGGGGCTCGATCCCACGACCCTGGGATCATGACCTGAGCCGAAGGCAGGGGCTTTAACCCACTGAGCCACCCAGGTGCCCCCATTTTTTAAGAACTTTAAACACAAGTGATCACTTGATTTAAAAAGAAATCAAACATACTGTATTTTGACATCTAAATTCAACAGAAAGCATAAAGAGAACTAATAAGAGGTCATCAAAAGAAACAAATTGGTCAAAATATTAGAGCTAAAACCATAAACTCTTAGAAGAAACTGAAGGAATAAATCTTCATTATCTGGGATTTGGTGATGGATTTTTGGATATGACCCCAAAAGCAAAAGCAACAAAAGAAAAAATAGATAAATTGAATTTCATCAAAATTAACTTTTGTGCAAAGAACATTATCAAGAGGGACGCCTGGGTGGCTCAGTTGGTTAAGCAGCTGCCTTCGGCTCAGGTCATGATCCCAGCGTCCTGGGATTGAGTCCCACATCCGGCTCCTTGCTCAGCAGGGAGCCTGCTCCTCCCTCTGCCTCTGCCTGCCTCTCTGTCTGCCTGTGCTCTCTCTCTCTCATTCTCTAACTAATAAATAAATAAAATCTTAAAAAAAAAATTAAAAAAAAAAAGAACATTATCAAGAAAGTGAAAAGACAACTTACAGAACTGGAGAATATATTGATATATCACTTATCTGATAAGAGTTTAATATCCAAAATATACAAAAAATTCGATTTTAAAAATTCCAATTGTAAAATGTTCAAAGGAGTTGAATGGGCAACAATGGTAAGGATGACAGAAGATCTACAAATGGCCAATAAGCACATGAAAACATGCTCAACTACATTAAGCCTTAGAGGAATGCAAATCAAAACTCAGTGAGACAATACTTCATATCTACTGGGATAGCTATGATCAAAACAATGGAGGGACTCCTGGGTGGCTCAGTTGGTTCAGCGGCCGCCTTCGGCTCAGGTCATGATCCCAGCGTCCTGGGATCGAGTCCCACATCGGACTCCTTGCTCGGCAGGGAGCCTGCTTCTCCCTCTGCCTCTGCCTGCCTCTCTGTCTGCCTGTGCTCTCTCTCTCTCTCTAATAAAATCTTAAAAAAAAAAAAAAACAATGGAAAACAGTAAATGTTGACAAGGAAGTGAAAAACTGGAATATTCGTACATTGCTGGTGGGAATGTAAATTGGTACAGGTTCTATGAAAAACAATTTAGTGGTTCCTCAAGAAGGAAGTAGTACAGAAGTACCATATGAACCAGTAATTCCATACCTGGATACATACCCAAAAAACCTAAAATCAGAAAATGAAGCAGATACTTGTAAATAATAATTTTTATACAGATAAAATTTGAAGTACAATTAAAATATTATCAGATAAGTTTAAGTTTATCCTTAATTTGTTGACCAATAAAGCAAATCAATTAAGAGCCAAACCTTAGCAGAATTTAAAGAATGTTAAGTGTTGATATTCTTGTTATAAACAGCTGCTAACAAACTTTGAAGCACCAAATAATTATATAACAGCCATACACTTTAAGCTCTTAAAAAAATTGTAAGAAGCATATAACACAAAACTAACTCAAAATAGATTAAAGACTTAAATGAAAGTCCAGAACCCATAAAACTCCTAGAAGAAAACACAGGCAGTAAGCTCCTTGACATAAGTCTTGGCAATAATTTTTTTGGATTTGACACCAAAGCAAAGGCAACAAAAGCAAAAATAAACAAATGGTACTACCTCAAACTGAAAAGTTTCTGCAGCACAAAGGAAATCAACAACAAAGTGAAAAAGCAACTTACTGAATGGCAGAAAATATTTGCAAATCATATATCTGATAAGGGGTTAATATAAAAACTCACAATTTAATATCAAAAAAATCTGATTAAAAAATGGGCAGAGGGTCTGAATAGACATGTTTCCAAAAACAAGCATGCAGATGGCTGATACATGAAAAGATGTTCTACATCACTAATCGTTAAGGAAGTGTAAATCAAATTGCAATGAGACACCACCTCATCCCTGTTAGAATGGCTATTATCAAAATGACAAAAAAAAAAAAAAAAAAAAGACAAGAAATAACCAATGTTGATGAGGTTACAGAGAAAAGGGAACCCTTATGCACTGTTGGTGGCAATGCAAATTGGTACAGCCACTACAGAAAACAGTATTGAGGCTCCTCAAAAAATTAAAATTAGAACTACTATATGATCCAGCAATTCTATTTCTGGGTATTAGGAGAAGAAAGTGAAAACACGAACTATTTACAGTAGCCAAGATATGAAAACAACCTAAATGTCCATCAGTGGGTGAATAAAGAAGATTGTATCTGTGTATATACATATATATATACACATATACACATATACAATGCAATACTACTCAGCCATAAAAAATAATGAATCCCTGCCATTTGCATCAAAATGGATGGACCTTTCAGTCATTATGCTAAGTGAAATAAGTCAGAGAGAAAAAAGATAAATACTGTATGATTGTACCAGATGTAAAATTTTTAAATAACAACAAAAAAAACAAGCTTAAGGATATGGAGAACAGATGGATCTGGTGGCTGCCTGAGGCAGGGGGTAGGGGGTAGTGGGGGTCATTTCTAGTTAAAAATGAGTATGTTGTGGGAATGTAACAAACAGCATGATAACTATAGTTAATAATACCGTACTGCAGGGGTGCCTGGGTGGCTTAGTCAGCTAAGCAGCCCACTCTTTTTTTTTTTTTTTTACAGCTCAGGTCGTGATCTCACATCTGGCTCTGAGCTCAGTGCAGAGTTTTCCTGTCCCTCTCCCTCTGCTCCTCCCCCGCCCTCAAATAAATGAATAAAATCTTTTAAATAATAATAATAATACTATACTGCATATATGAAATTAGGTAAGACAGTAGATCTTGAAAGTTCTCATCAAGAGAAAAAAAATTTGTAACTATATGTGGTTACACGTTAACTGGAGTTTACTATGGTAATCATTTTGTAATATATGCAAATATAGAACTGTTACATGGAATCACTGTACATATGAAATTAATATAATGTCAATTATACCTCAATAAAAATTGTTTTTAAAAGAAGTATATAACTTATAAACTACTACATTTTCAGTAAACTTTTCCAAAATTTATAAAGGAATTTCCTGACATCCTAAAAGTATATATGTCCCTCATTCTTGAGGGATAAAAGCCCTTAAATCTTTTAGTTTTTTCTTATTTTGACTTTAGGTTTTATTGCAGTGGTTATAATCATAAAAATAAATGTTCTATTGTGAAAGGAGCTGAGATGCACTTCAACAGATGAATGGATAAAGAAATGGTCCATATATACAATGGAATATTCTTCAGCCATCAGAAAGGATGGATATCCAACATTTGCATCAATGTGGATGGAACTGCAGAAGATTATGCTAAGTGAAATAAGTCAAACAGAGAATGACAGTGTTTCACTTATTTGTGGAACATAAGGAATAGCATGGAGGACATTAGGAGAAGGAAGGGAAAAATGAAGGGGAAGGATCAGAGGGGGAGACAAACCATGAGAGACTATGAACTCCAGGAATCAAACTGAGGGTTTTAGAGGGGAGAGGGGTGGGAGGGGTTAAGTGAGCTCAGTGTTGGGCATTAAGGAGGGCATGTACTGCATGGAGCACTGGATGTTATATGCAAACAATGAATCATGGAACACTACACCAAAAACTAATGATGTACTGTATGGTGACTAACATAACATAATTTTTAAAATAAATAAATAAATGATGTTCTTAATAAAGTTAAACGGGGAAAAAAAACCCAGCATCTTTTGCCCTTATGAATAACTAGAATAATGTCCTCAAATCTTAAATGCACATATAAATAGCTCAAAGAATACAGCAGTCTTTAATACTGGCAACTGATTAGACAAAAGGGATATACTTGAAGTATCTTAAAAGAAACAACTAAATTTAGAAAAATGGCTTTTACTTCTTCATTCTTAAAATAATTCCTTAAAAACTCACAAAGGCACCATTTAAACAAAAAAGATAACTTTTATGGGTATATACGTCACTGACATTAAGTTCACTATATTAGAATGAGAAAAAGGGCGCCTGGGTGGCTCAGTTGTTAAGCATCTGCCTTTGGCTCAGGTCATGATCCAAGGGTCCTGGGACTGAGTCCCACATTGGGCTCCCTGCTCAGCGGGAAGCCTGCTCCTCCCTCTCCCACTCCCCCTGCTTGTGTTCCCTCTCTCGATGTGTCTCTGTCAAATAAATGAATAAAATCTTTAAAAAAAGAAAGAAATAAAATGTCTCTCTCTCATACACATACACATACATACACACACACACACACACACATACTCACATACATACATTTTAGACCCATGAACTAAGAAGATGGTTAATCAAAGTTACTGAATTATAATAAGTAATTTTATAAAATACTGCCATTCAAAGAAAGTACTAAATATTTACATTGTCATAGTAACACCTACTTACTGACACTTACTGTGTGAAAATTAATCATTTCTTGAAGACTGTCAGAAAACTTGGTCAAGCTTGTCTATAGAGAAAGAAACCAAAAGAAAAACTAAGTCATTTAAGAGCCACGAAAATAGGTCACAAAAATGTTACTTCTGCATTTCTGACAGAAAGATCTAGTTACACTGTAAACAATAACATTTACTTCTGAGGATGATTTCATGGTATTGCCTCATGGGCATGGTCTGCAAAGAGGACAAATATACATATGGTAAGTAACATAAAACCCAAGAATAGTCAAAGAATTAGTACTGCCATATCAATAGGAGTAGGCTAACAAATAATAATGGCATATATAAGCCTAAAGGTAAAACTGAGTATATCAAGACTGTGCCCATTTAGACATCCATGAATCAAATAATCATCAAAGCATGCCCGTTACCTAACCAGGTATTATTCCTCATGGAAGAATTATCATAACACCACACAGTATAGCAAGGGGCCTAAGTTAACCCAGCACAGCTAGCTCACAAGAACTTTGCTATGCAAACCCATACATAGTTAGATACTATTCTTAAGATTTAAATGCTCTCTGCTTGCCCTAAAAGCGCCTACTAGTAAGTGTAGTCCTCCTCTCCCTGCTCGGGTCCTCTTGTAGATGATCCAGCTCACCTAGCAGAATAAACTTATATTCACAATGCAAATCAACCATCAACTTCTAACTATATTAGAAAACAGAATTATACAATACCAGTAGGTGACAGCTTTTCTATTCCTAATTTTAAGGACCACGATAACTACTAATAAAGTAAATGGATGCGTAGTTCTTTAATATTTTGTTGAATTTATCATATTAACTAATTTTAATAATACTAACCTCAACTACAGCATCATTACTAGAATACTGTGCCAGGTCTCGAATCCCATTCATGAACTGTTTATTTGCAACACAAAAGGCCTTTCCAGTATCAATCATCACAATACAAAGTTTCACAAGCTGAAAAAGAAAAACATTACATCAGGTTGAAAATAATTACCCAAATTACTTAGTTGAACAAGTGTTAGCAACAGCTACATGAGTTAGCCTAGTTAAGATAAATTATGGTTCATCAGTAAAGCCAAAATAGACCAACTGAAATTGTTCTTTTTAACTCTGACTTACAAAGTAAATTCATAGTACAACTGTACCCAAAAAAGTTGACCCTTTAGGTCCCAGAGGCTGTAATGGTAACAACAATAAATAGTTTTACCAAGTCATATTCAATTCCATAACTCCATAAAAATTTATTAAACATTGCTTAGAAGGAAGAATAGGGAATTTCAGGCAGAACAAGTAGTCTGCTAAAAAATATTTAAACTGGGGACGCCTGGGTGGCTCAGTTGGTTAAGCGGCTGCCTTCGGCTCAGGTCATGATCCCAGCGTCCTGGGATCGAGTCCCACATCGGGCTCCTTGCTCGGCAGGGAGCCTGCTTCTCCCTCTGCCTCTGCCTTCCTCTCTGTCTGCCTGTGCTCGCGCACGCTCTCTCTCTCTAACAAATAAATAAATAAAATCTTAAAAAAAAAAAGAATAAAAAATAAAAATAAAAAAAAATAAATAAAAAAAATTAAAAAAATTAAAAAAAAAATATTTAAACTGAAAAAACAAAACCCAAAACCTGTGCTATGTTGGAGGAAAAGGGAGTAAACTGGTATGTTGGGTTAGTCATGCTAGGCATTTCAGTGTCAATCTATCAACACAAACATCTGAATTGGTTAATCAACCATATTTCTTCAATGTCTACTATTTTAGGCATTGAGCTAGCCTTAAAATTTAGACTTTCTTTCATCTTTCTCTAAAATTCTTTTCCTCTCCCCCTTTTCTCTTTTCTGTTCCTTATTTTTCTCCTTTCATTCAAACATATAACATTTCCTTTAAACATATAAAATCTTGGGTGAATACATATATTTTAAAAAAAAACAAAAGTAGAGAAGGGAAGGATACTGAGGGAGTAATGGTGGGGGCTCCAAGAAGAGGGTAAAGAGCCAAAACAACAATAACAACAAACCTTTAGAAAACATCTAAAGGATCTCAGGAGTACAATTTAAAACTGTTACCCTAGGGCCCAGAAGAACAGAAATTAAAAATATACTGTCTGCTCTCAGAAGCTCTAAATCTAATCAGTAGACAAGCAGATA
This sequence comes from Taxidea taxus jeffersonii, assembly GCA_003697995.1. Lineage (NCBI taxonomy): Eukaryota > Metazoa > Chordata > Mammalia > Carnivora > Mustelidae > Taxidea > Taxidea taxus. Next base: position 42,648 of record ML107750.1, on the reverse strand, counting down.
AATTCTGTACAGCACAGGGACGTCTGGGTGGCTCAGTGGGTTAAGCCACTGCCTTCAGCTCAGGTCATGATCCCAGGGTCCTGGGATCGAGCCCCACATGGGCTCCTTGCTCGGCAGGAAGCCTGCTTCTCTCTCCACCTCTGCCTGCCTCTCTGCCTGCTTGTGTGCTCTCGCTCTCTCTCTCCTTCTCTCTGACAAATTAAAAAAAAAAAAATTTTTTTTTTAATTAAAAAAAAATTCTGTACAGCACAAACAGGGAGAAGACTAAAGATAAGGGGATTAGACCAAAAACCATGACAGGCTGAATTAAGGCAGTAATCAGGAGAGAAATGAGGAGACAAACTCAAGAATTATAGTTGAGTACCCTTCTATAGTACAGTTATACAGACTGTGTCCCACCAAGGGGTAAAAATAGGAGCTGAAATCCAGCCTGAGCTCTGCTTGCCATGGGCTACATCTGCTAATTCACACAAAGACACATTAAATTGGCCAGCAAGACTCCTGTTTTCACTGTATTAGGCCTGTGACGCGGCCCTGAACTAGATGGGCCTGTGATATAAGTCAAGTGGAAAGCTGGACCAAACATGTGAAAACAGATGTATGAAACTCAAAAAAGAGGTGTGTGCTATAGATACAGACAGAGGAATCATTAGCATATATATAGTTACCAGTGCTACAGTGCTATATCCCACACAGGAGACAGAGGACAGAGCTTGCAGAGTGAAAACCTCACAAAGGAAACAAAAGAGAAAGAAGAAAAGTAGGAGGAAAAGCAAGAGAATAATTTCACAAAAGTAAAAAATAGAACTAAGGATCAAAAAATAGATGAATAGGTTGAAAATCCATAAAAGTCCAATTTTTAAAAGATTTTTAAAATGTCTGTTGAGCTTGTCACCCAGTATCCCTGGCAAGAATAATTGTAAGAGAAACTAACTGGGGAGCTGTTAGCCAGATTACAGTGAGTTATGAACTGCAGATGAAGAAGATATGATGATCGATCAGTATTTCCCAATATGTACTCTACAGAATATCCTACAGGAATATCCTACACCAAAATAAGGATCCTGTGACAAAATAAACCTGGCAAACTCTGCATTTGAAGAGCTAAACAGATTTCTTTATCGCTGAATTTTAAAGAGCTTTTGATATATTCATATGTGTTGTGAATCCTAGAAGAGTATAAAATATGTAGCAGTTCTCAAAAATATTTGACGTGCAATTCTTTTTCAGAAGAACCATGCTCATGGAAACAACATTCCAAAAAACTCACTATGAGAACTGCTGGCAGAGATCAATCTTTTAAACAGTTTGAAAATTACAAATAAGTAGGGGCACCTGGGTGGCTCAGTGGGTTAAGGCCTCTGCCTTCGGCTCAGGTCATGATCCCAGTGTCCTGGGATAGAGCCCCGCATCAGGCTCTCTGCTCAGCAGGGAGCCTGCTTCTCCTCTCCCTCTCTCTGTCTGCCTCTCTGCCTACTTGTGACCTCTGTCTGTCAAATAAATAAATAAAATCTTTAAAAAAAAGAAAATTACAAATAAGTAGAAAATTACAAAAAATAATGTCTTAAAAACCAGGAAAACTAATTCTAAAACTCATATGGAGTAACCAACATGCAAGAAGAGAGGAAAAAATTGAAAGTGAGTGATGAGATGGGAACATTAGCTTTATATATTATTAAAATGTACTATACAGGGGCACCTGGGTGGCTCAGCGGGTTAAAGCCTCTGCCTTCAGCTCAGGTCATGATCTCAGGGTCCTGGGATCGAACCCCACATTGGGCTCTCTGCTCGGCAGTGAGCCTGCTTCCCTTCCTCTCTGCCTGCCTCTCTGCCTACTTGTGATCTCTGTCTGTCAAATAAATAAATAAATCTTTAAAAAAAAAATGTACTATAGAAGTATAGTAATTACAATTCTGGTAATGGCCATGAACAGACAAATGAAAAGAATACAGAGTCAAGAAACCGATACAAATATGCAGTACTTTCCAGCTAGTGGGGGAAAAAGTGATCCAATAAATGACATAGGAACACTAGAATCTAATGGGAGAAAAAGAAAAAAAGAAACCAAATTCAATTCCAAACCTTCCAATTAATTTCAGATGGAAAAAAGATTTAAACATGAAATACTAAATCAGAAAATTAAAACAGGAAGTAATATTTTTTATAATCTCAAAGTAAGAAAAGTCTTTTTGATAAAGTTGCAAAACTCAAAAGTCACAGAAAAAAATCAATTCAACTACAAAAAAATTAAAATGGCACTGATGGCTCAGTTGGTTGAGTGTCCAACTCTTGATCTCAGCTCAGGTCTTGATCTCAGGGTCATGAGTTCAAGCCCCACACTGGGCTCCACCCTGGGTTTGTATGTATATGTGTGTATACACACACAAACATATACACACACACGTGTGTATATATATATATATATATATATATATGTGTGTGTGTGTGTGTGTGTATATATATATATGAAACATTTTTATCAGGGGAAAAAAGACAATAAATTTAGTCAAAAAACAACAATATGGAAAAACAGTATTAGCAACAACTCATAAGGGACTAATTTCCCTGCTCTAAGAAGAGGATATAAATCATCTCTGAAAATCAAACCAGCCACTAGAAAAATAATGGCCAACAGATTATGTACAGATAATTCCCAGTAAAGAAAATTCAAATACATCCTATGCCTATGAAAAAAAGTTCAATCTCACTCATAGTAAAAGAGTATTTTACTCTTTTACGAAGAGTAAATTACTGGTTTTTTACAGAATACCAAAGATTGAAAAGTTTGTTAACTTGCTATTTTAGAGAGGGTATGGAGAACCAGGCACTCTTATACATTTATGGGGAATGTAAACTGGTACAATTTCTGTAAAGCAATTTAGCAAGAGCTATCAATATTTTAAATACATACCCTCTAACCTAACAATTTCACTTTTAGGAAAGTATTATAAAGTTATTTTTTCACATAAATCACGTGACATACATGTGAAGTCATACACTGCAGTCACAGTAAAATATACATAGCAATCTAAGAGTCCATCAGTAGGCAACTGAATAAATAAATTATGATATATCCATACAATGAAATACAATTCAGCCATCAAAAAGAATGTGGCAGCTCAATAATTAATGGCAAAAAACAAAATCCAAGATGTATTTTTTCAAAAAAACAAAATACAGGGGCACCTGGGTGGCTCAGTGGGTTAAACCTCTGCCTTTGGCTCAGGTCATGATCTCAGGGTCCTGGGATCAAGCCCCAAATGAGGCTATCTGCTCAGTGGGGAGCCTGCTTCCCCCTCTCTCTCTGCCTGCCTCTCTGCCTAACTATGATATCTCTCTGTCAAATAAATACATAAAATCTTAAAAAAAAAAAAAAGCAAAATGTAGAACAGTTTTAATATTTTTGTTGTAGTAGAGGAGAAGACAAATATAATCTTTTATATGCATAGAAAATTTCTGGAAGGACGCAAGTGTTCTCCTTTAGGAAAGAGACTAGAGGATGACTAATTTTTCACTGGATACACACTTCCGTATCTTTGAAGTTTGTATCATGTAGGAGGTATTACTTATTCAACAAATTAAATACTTAAAAGGACCCATGGTAACTAAAGAGGTTGGTAGTATGACATCATGGTTAAAAACACAGAGTTGTGGGTTTAGTCAGCTTAGATTCAAATCCTGCTGCTGTACTTAACCATCTAAATGATCCTGAGTGACCTTAACCTCAGTAACCTTAAGTTTTTTTCTGTCTGAAATGATCACAATGGTACCAAACCATACAAGGTTACTATAAAAGAGTTAAGGTAATGCACATAAAGATCTTAGCACAAACCAATACCCGCACATGGTAATTACTAAAGATTTATGTTTCCTTGTCAGAGTTTTGTCATTTGCTTTTGGTTTTCTCTCTTATTTTGTTTTTGTTCTAAAGAAACTTGAACACTTTCTACTTAAAATAAAGAGATGGCAGAGAAAGAAGAGGAGAAAGATGACTAAAGCAAAGTTCTGAGAAGTTAGAGTTTGGAATTACATAGGAAAAGGGATACTTTTATCACTCAAATGGGAGAAAAAGTGGAAAAAGAGAAGGACATATTCTAAATTTCTAGATTAGGAGCAAGGAGTAAAAATGTTCCCACCAAAAGGAAGATAGAGTCAAAGTCCTCTATTAGGGAAGAAGAACAAAATGATAAATCATGAGAAAATAGAAGTAAAGCTGTTAAAGATAATAAGATAACCGGAATAAATCTTGGAAAATTTGTTTTATATCAAGAAATCCAAGAATGTGTAACTCCACCAGTTGATTTCACCAAACAATTGTGTAACTTCTCCCACAGGGCTTTATAGATATGACACAGAGAATACAGATGATTAGACAAATATAGTGAGAATTCTACAGAGTAGGTGTAATGGAAGGGAAATGAAGTCCTCCAGAAGAAAAATATGATGGAATAAAATTAAGAGTAGGCTGAAAGGGATCATAGCAGTATTATTCACACTAGCCAAAAAGTGGAAATAACCCAAATGTCCATCAAGTGATGAAGGGATAAACAAAATGTGGTATATCCATAAAGGGATAGTACTCAGCCATAAAAAGTAAATACTGGAACACGTTACAACATGTACAGATGAACCTTAAAAACATTATGCTGGGACGCCTGGGTGGCTCAGTTGGTTAAGCAGCTGCCTTCGGCTCAGGTCATGATCCCAGCGTCCTGGGATCGAGTCCCACATCGGGCTCCTTGCTTGGCAGGGAGCCTGCTTCTCCCTCTGCCTCTGCCTACCACTCTGTCTGCCTGTGCTCTCTCTAACAAGTAAATTTAAAAAAAAAAAAAAAAAAAACATTATGCTAAGTGAAAGAAGCCAGTCACAAAACGCCAAATTATGGTTCCATTTATATGAAATGTTCAAAAGAGGCAAATCCATACAGACAGAAGGAAAATTAGTGGTCACCAGAGGCTGTAGGGAGTGGATAATTGGGTGTGACTGCTAACAGGTACAGGATTTCTCTTTAAAGTAATGGAAATGCTCTGGAATTAGATAGTGGTGAGGGTTGCACAATACTATAAATACATTGGAAACACTGAATTGTACAATTTAAAATGATGAATTTTATATCAGGTGAATTTTATCTCCAAAAATTACCCCTCCCCAAAATGCACTGAAAGGGGATTTTAAAAGGGGTTTAAAATATCAGAAGTTTAGGGGTGCCTGGGTGGCTCAGTCGGTTAAAGACCTCTGCCTTCAGCTCAGGTCATGATCCCAGGGTCCTGGGATTGAGCCCCGCATCTGGCCCTCTGCTCAGCGGGGAGCCTGCTTCCTCCTCTCTCTTTGCCTGCCTCTCTGCCTACTTGTGATCTCTGTCTGTCAAATAAATAATAAATAAAATATTTTTTTTTTAAAATCAGAAGTTTATAGACTGAAGACTAGAAGGCTAGCTAAGCTTGAAGAACAGAGGAAGGGGTGCAATGAGAACTGGAAAGACTAGAGTCTCAGGTAAGAAAGTAAGAGATCAGCATTCCAGATTTCTGAGACGAGAACTTTGAATGGTAAGGCATAGCTATGACCATGAAAACAGGTATCAGAATTAGAACAGAGGTCACTATCACAGGAGTTGGAGAGATAATATAATTGTCATACAGCTGAGCCACACATACACTGCAGCTATGCAGGAAGGACTGACAGAGTGAAAGAAACTTTGTCAGCTAGCAAAATCCTTAGTAGATGACACTGATTGACAGGTATAACTGAATAATATAAGCCTACAAAGAGAGAACCTAAGAGTATATGTCAAGTTAATCAAAACTATCAACCTGGGAGCTACAATTCATTCAAAAGTTCTTTTTACTAAGAGATAGGTGTGTCATAGGCACTTCTCCAGGTGATGAGAATATAAACAACTTATCCATTGACTGTCCTTTAGTAAGTAACAACCTCTTCAAGTCTCACTTTTCTCATGGGCAAATTGGGTGTAATACCAACTCTGCAACATTGTTGTGACAGCTGGAGATAATATAAGTAAAACTTAGCATCTGATACATAGTAAGTGTGCACCAAATGAGGGTTGTTTTTCTTCCTTCAAAAACTGTCTTCAAGGAGCTAATAATTTGTTGAAGAGACATCATCATTAGCATTTATTTAGAACGTAACATGTGCTAAGAACCATGCTAAGCACTAACAGATACTAAAACACCTTATTCTCATTAATAACCCTATGAGATAGATACTCTAATATTACCATTTTTAGAGATGAAGAAACTGAGGCATAGGAAGTTTGAGGAACTTGCCCAACGCCAATTAGCTTAGTAAGTGGTAGAGCCAGATTCAAATGCACGCAGCCTTACTCCAGGCTTTGTATTCTTAATTATTAGACCATGCTACAATCCAAAGACTACAATAATATTATAGTAATTTAAATGGAAGTGTGTGCAAGAAAGAATGAAATACCAGAAAATAACCTAAGTTTGGTAGTACTTGAGCAGTGATTTTTTAAAGAGTATCTGCTTAACAGAGAGAGAATAAGCATTCCAGGGAGGGGATGCAACAGATACAGAAATTATATCTAGATGGCCACTATGATGCTCTACAGTGCTGTCAATGCCAGAATACCTGGCAGGATGGATAAATCATTGGACCCAGCAGAACAATGCTACTCATGAAGCATTATTCTCCACAAGGAGTATAACTATTAGTAACATATTATAAGCAAAATAAATAATAGCTAAGTCATCAAGCTAGTTTAACCTGTTGGTGGCATGATTTACAATGATATTACAGGCCTTGCACAAAGTTATGAAATCACTAAACTAATCCTGGGCAACCCCTCCCCTCCACTAGCCCTTCAGTGTCACCACCTTCGATAACAACCATTTCTTCCTCCTCTCTGGTTCTCCTCTCTGTGCTAACTCCTCAAAATTCTCAAGGGAAATGATAGATACTAACTTAAAAATTTGAGAGAGGTACATTTTATAAGAAATCAAGATCTTAAACTAGAGAAATATAAAAGGAACTATAGACCTTCTATTCAGGTAGAAGATAATATTTTTTAAAATGTCAAAATTTCCGGGGCGCCTGGGTGGCTCAGTGGGTTAAAGCCGCTGCCTTCGGCTTGGGTCATGATCCCAGGGTCCTGGGATCGAGCCCCATATCGGGCTCTCTGCTCTACGGACAGCCTGCTTCCTCCTCTCTCTCTCTGCGTCTCTGCCTACTTGTGATCTCTGTCTATCAAATAAATAAATAAAATCTTTAAAAAAAAGAAAATATATAAAATGTCAAAATTTCCATGATGCCTTTATTAGACCTTTGGGTAATAAACACTCTAGAAAGGGCCTAGAGATCTTAGTAGTGATTGCCAACATTATAATAACTTGTTTTAAACATGAATATTTAGCTTTAAAATTCTACCAGTCTCCCAATTCCAACCAAATATGACACAGGGGCAGGGGGAAGGGAATGCTCATTAAAGCAAAATCAATAACAAAAATGCTGTTAGTGGATTCTATCAGATGAGATACTTCAAATTTTGAGGAACCTCCCACGAACCCAAAAATGTTTCATATGATATACATGTAGTTCTCCCCACAAAGAACAGATATCCTGATTAGACTACTCAATGATTCTTTAAAAAGCCTTGTCTTTTAGGGGTGCCTGGGTGGCTCAGTCAGTTAAGCATCCGCCTTTGCCTCAGGCCATGATCCCAAGGCCTTAGAATGGAGCCCCAAATCGTTGGGCTCCCTGCTCAGCAGGGAGCCTGCTTCTCCCTCTCTCCCCAGCTCATACTCTCTCTCTCTGAAATAAATAAATAAAATCTTAAAAAAAAAAAAAAGCCTTGTCTTTCTACATACTCTTTCATAAATCTACCAGAAAATCAAGACTATACAGTTCTGTTGCCTACCTTAAAGTTTAAAACTTTTTTTTTAAGATTTTTATTTATTTATTAGTTAGAGAGAAAGAGAGAGAGCGAGCACAGGCAGACAGAGAGTCAGGCAGAGGCAGAGGGAGAAGCAGGCTCCCTGCCAAGCAAGTAGCCCGATGTGGGACTCGATCCCAGGACGCTGGGATCATGACCTGAGCCAAAGGCGGCCGCTTAACCAACTGAGCCACCCAGGCGTCCCGCCTACCTTAAAGTTTAAAAACTTTGTTTCAGAGTGTTTAAAATAAATGGAATGCCTCTGGGTAAAATAATAACAACAATAATAATCCTAATGTGTAATTTTAAAGAGAAAATATTTGAAAATCCTTTTGAAAATATCCTTACAAAAAATTGTAACACTAATTTAAAAAACATATGCCAAGAAGCTTCTTAGCTTTCCTCAAAAAATTTCCAAGCAGCAAAATGCTCCCCTAGTATGGATGCAGAAGCACAGTGGCACACAAAAAGAGCACTAAACTAAGAATAAAAACATGAGTCTTGACCCTGGTTCTGCCTCTTCTACCTCTGACTTGAAGCCAGTCCCCTTCACTTTCCGGGCTTTGGTATCCTCATCTATGAAGTGGGAATAATAACACTTGTCTTACCTACCTCACAGAATTATTATAAAAATCAAAAAGCATACTATATATCAAAGTGTTTTGGAAAACTATAGAGTACAACACAAAAATAACTTACTACTAAATATTTTCTAAAATTTTGGTTTTAGGTGCCTCAGTGCAGTAGGTAGCACGTCAGTCTCATAAAATTTTGGTTTTACATACATAATTACTACTACTTTATACAGTCTCTATACCATTTACATCATATACATACATATATTTCATGATTTCAAAACATTTGAAAACCTTCAGCTTAATTATTTTATACCCTTGCTATTCAGTGTGGTCCATGGAACACAGCATTGGTGTCACCTGGAATCTGATTAGAAACACAGAATCTCATAAAGGGCTAGTACCCAAAATCTATAAAGAACTTATCAAACTCAACACCCAAAGAACAAATAATATAATCAAGAAATGGGCAGAAGACATGAACAGACATTTCTGCAAAGACATCCAAATGGCCAACAGACACACGAAAAAGTGCTCAACGTCACTCAGTACCAGGGAAATACAAATCAAAACCACAATGAGATACCACCTCACACCAGTCAGAATGGCTAAAATTAACAAGTCAGGAAACAACATATGTTGGCAAGGATGTGGAGAAAGGGGAACCCTCCTACACTGTTGCTGGGAATGCATGCTGGTGCAGCCACTCTGGAAAACAGCATGGAGGTTCCTCAAAAAGTTGAAAATAGAGCTACCCCATGGCCCAGCAATTGCACTACTGGGTTTTTACCCTAAAGATACAAATGTAGTGATCTGAAGGGGCATGTGCACCCAAATGTTTATAAAGCAGCAATGTCCACAATAGCCAAACTATGGAAAGAACCTAGATGTCCATCAACAGATAAATGAATAAAGAAGATGTGATACACACACACACACACACACACACACACACACACACACACACACAGGAATACTATACAGCCATCAAAAGAAATGAAATCTTGCCATTGGAACAATGTGGATGGAACCAGAGGGTATTATGCTGAGCAAAATAAGTCAATCAAATAAAGACAATTATCATATGAACTCTCTGATATGAGGAATTTAAGAGACAGGACGGGGGGTTGTGGGGAGTAGGGAAGGAAAAACTGAAACAAGATGGGATTGGGAGGGAGACAAACCATAGGAGACTCTTAATCTCATGAATCAAACTGAGGGTTGCTGGGGGTGGGGGATAGGGATATGGTGGCTGGGTTATGGACACTGGGGAGGGTATGTGCTATGGTGAGTGCTGTGAAATGTGTAAGATTGATGATTCACAGACCTGTAACCCTGAAGCAAATAATATATGTTAATTTTAAAAAAAAAAAAAGAAAGAAAAAGAAACACAGAATCTCAGGTACCCCAGACTTACTGAATCAGGATCTGAATTTTTACGAAATCACTGCTTTATGTAGCAATACCATTTAAAATAATAATTAAATGAGTAGGAAGTTATTTTCAGAAAAGGTATTTCAAATATGTGCATCTGATTTATCTCCATAAATTTTAAGAAAGTTATTTCACTGAACAGTTACTGGTTACATGAAACCAGAAGCCATGTCTTACTCATTCTCATATTTCTTCCTGCTTTATAGCAGTATTTCTTGGGTAGAGGGGAAAAAAAAAAAGATGATCAATAATTAATATAGATGATAGGAATTAATGCACATTTACCCTCAAATACAATATGGCCACTTAATATCAATTATTAACTATATAATAAGCATTTCTGTCATCAGCTTTAAAAAATGCAATCAGTATTTTAAATTTTATTTATATTTAATGTGTCCACACCCACATTTATAAACAAGAATGGTCAAGTTATTTATGAAAACCACTAAACATTGAAAAGATACATGCAATCTTTTTGATGGAGAAGAAGAAAACACAGTTCCAACAACATAAGGGATATCTAGTTAGCTTTGAAGTCAGATGCTGTTCAAATTCTTGCTCTGGCGCTTAGATTTTCAATAAGCTATTTCATGTCTATAGCCTCAATTTCCTCATGTGTAAAACTGGGGTAATAATAACATTTACCATCATTGAGATTTAAAAAAAAAAAAAAAAGTAACATGAACCACCAGATATTAAAGGCCCAAATCATTGTTAATGGAAAATAAGAATTAATGTTTGAAAAACTTTTAAAGTAAAATTTACCTTATCAAGTTTTAGTTCCAATTCTGCCACATCTCCTTCTACTTCTTCCAAAGCAGCCCTAGAAAAATCATATATAAAGTAAGTTATCATGTCCCCAGTCCCTCCCTACACCCACCCTCCAGCCTCCCCTCTGCCCCCTAAGCTATCAGATATGTTTAAATGTTACTTTACTCTTGGAAAATAACTCTAAATGAAAAAAAAAAGAATGCTTAAAAATTACACTTCACATTAAGTAATAATTACCTTAGGATGAAGTATAAGTACTTCATAAACATGCAATGTAACAGATAATACAATTATTATTTTTTTTTTTAAGATTTTATTTATTTATTAGTTAGAGAGAAAGAGAGTGAGAACAGGCAGACAGAGAGGCAGGCAGAGGCAGAGGGAGGAGCAGGCTCCCTGCCAAGCAAGGAGCCCGATGTGGGACTCCATCCCAGGACGCTGGGATCATGACCTGAGCCGAAGGCAGCCGCTTAACCAACTGAGCCACCCAGGAGTCCCAATACAATTATTATTTAAGGTAATGAGAGAACACATTAGGCTGACTGATTCAAAGCATTCATGTTATTCAAATTAACAACACTAATAAGTATTTAGCATGTTTTTTTTTTAAATGAGGAAATATTTTTAAAGTTGAGCCTTAACAATGACTTGGATTTCTATTCAATACAACACATCTAATCTAATAACAGCATCCTTGGGAACCAAAAAGGAAAGGGTTTTACTTTTATAAATAGTTCAGAAAAATGTCAGCCTTGTTTAATGAACCATTTTGTTTCCCATGTATATTTAAGAAATCACTAGATATTCTTAATTGTCAGGAGAATTATAAAATTATAATATTTATTAGTACTTGATATCACACTACAGGTAACATTCCAAAATTGGAAATTTGGAACAAAACAGCAGCAACTAAAACATTTTAAGAATAATAAGATTTTACACTTAAGAGTTAAGATAGAACAAAACACAATTCATCTACTTTAAGTCATCTATCCCATTTTCAAATACCTACTTGATAAACTAGCAACTTCCCAGTAGTTATTTTACGAATTAACCAAATTTGTTTCAAATGGACAACAGTGGGGGACTAACCACCCAAACATTTATTTTGAAACCTGAGTAAGAAATTCTCAGTCAGGTAACAGGACTAAGAAAAAGATGGCTAAAATATAGTCTCTATTCCCAGAACTACCCACTTAACCTCTATGTAATAATGTCCAAATAATCATTTTTGTCAGCTTGTAATTCTATTTCTCTATCTGTCACAATTACTGAAAAAAGTTTTTAATCTCCAAAACAAGAAAATTATACAACTATAAGTTATTCAGCAAAGAGATGCCTATTCCATAAAACAAGATACAGTTCAAAGTTCAAGAAAACAAGAGATGATATACTCCCAAAGCAAAGAAACAGAAATGCTTCTCCCCTAACTAAAAGTATCATTTTCTTTAGCAGTTTTTCGAATTACATTTGTTTGTTCCCTTAACCTAGAAAACATTTTCCCTTCACGTTAATCTTAACTCTTGTTCACCTGCCTATATATACTATATTTTGTCATTTTAAACTTGATTCATAAAAGAAAACAAAAATATCTGCATAAGGATATTCACTCTTTGTAACAGGTTGAAAACCTACATGTCCAGCAATAGAAAATAATGTAAATAAATCAAAGTACATCCATCCCAATATTTGAGGCAGCTGGTTTTTAAATGCAATTGATCTACATCTACTGGGATAGAAACATACATGTGATAAACTATTACATGTGGGGAAAAAAGCAAGTTACAAAATTATATATAGTGTGAACCCAATTTCATGGAGGGGAAAAAAAAACTGTTGGTAAATGCCCAGGGAAAAATCTGGAAGCGTATTTACCAGTCTACTACCCATAAAATGAGGACTGGAGAACAGAAAGTGTAAATAAGGTTTTATACTGTTTATTACTTATACTTCTGGCGTGTTTAGTATTTGCAAGAACTATGAATTTTTAAATAATTTTAAAGCCAATAAAGGGGAAAAGAAAAAAGAGTTCAGACATCATCTTCCCAGGAGGTAGGGTCTGGGAACCTCTTCCTCCACCCACACCAGCTTAATTACACATCCATCCTGTGCCCCCAAAATACCTCATGCATGCCTCTACCACTGTCCATTTCTCTCACTTACCTGAGCTCCCCATAGCAGTACAGACACTCAAAATGTTTGCTGAGTCAAGAAATAAACTCCACAATTATTTACTCTGTCAGAAACATTCTTAATTTACTTCTAACATTTATTTAACCTAGCTTTAAGCTTTACTCAATCTTCAATTACTTTCAAGCATATTAGCTGAAATGACCAGCTTAAGATTTGATTTAACCATTGATTTCTACTAAACATACAATTTGATAGAAACTTTATGTATATTCCTCAATTATTTCATTGTGCAATTGTACTAATTTACTTTTTTAAAACAACATTTTTTTTTTAAGGTTTTTATTTATTTATTTGTTAGACAGAGAGAGCACGCGAGCACAGGCAGACAGAGAGGCAGGCAGAGGCAGAGGGAGAAGCAGGCTCCCTGCCAAGCAAGGAGCCCGACGTGGGACTCGATCCCAGGACGCTGGGATCATGACCCGAGCCGAAGGCAGCCGCTTAACCAACTGAGCCACCCAGGCGTCCCTAAAACAACATTTTTTATCAAGATTCTATTTTTTTTTTTTAAAGTAATCTCTACACCCAATATTGGGCTCAAACTCACAACCCTGAGATCAAGAGCCACATGTTCCACCAACTGAATCAGCCAGGTGTCCCATAAAACAACATTTTTTAAAAAGATTTTATTTATTTATTTGACAGAGAGAGAGAGTACAAGCAGGCAGAGTAGCAGGGAGAGGGAGAAGCAGGCTCCTCGCTGAACAAGGAGTCCAATATGGGGCTCGATCCCAGGACCCTGGGACCATGACCTGAGCTGAAGGCAGTCCCTTAATCTACTGAGCCACCCAGGTGCCCAAACAACATTTTAAAGAGAGGTACAAACACAAAAGGAAAAATGTGCTTCACCTGCATTTAAAAGTAAAGCCCTCTGTAATCATATATTCAAAGAATCTGAAACTTTATCTTAGAGGTTCTTCAATTCAACATTTCACCTCTCCTAAAAAAAAATCTGTTGGTCATCTAAGATGCGTGTGAAAATTCCTAGTAATAGCAAAACACATACATACACACACATACACACAACTTGTAGTAATAGCTAAGTAGCTAATGTGTGAAGCAAACTAGTTAACTGAATATTCCTTAGTATAAAAAGAAAAGTATATGGAAAGATTATGATCTCAGTTCAAACTCTCCTCCACCACTCACTTATTTAGTATTTTATCTAAATACTGTATTTAGTATTTATTTAGCATTTATCTTAAATTTAGTTAGTATTTATTTATTTAGTATTTGTCTAAATACTCATCTGTAAATGAGTAAAGAAATGCCTACTTAAACAAGTTGTAAAGGTTAAATCAGGGGCTGTCCGTAGCACTGATCACAGTACATACCAAGCCACAAAGAATATTATCAATAAGAGTCTCCTTCTCTCCTTTCTCTTATCCCCACCTCCTGAGGTGAGTTTTGCCTCCCTATTACTTCTGTTCAGTAATGCAAGAGAACCACCCTGGAATATGTTTAATAAATGAGTAAGCGAAATGAAACAATCTACACAAGAGTCCTTCAAATATTGCAAGAAAGATACTATTCCTTTTCAACTCTCCCAAATAATTATTGAGTATGTATAACGTTTATAAATGCGCAAGGTATTAGAGGGCAATATTATAGAAACCTTATCCCCCATAGCTTAAAACTTAATAAAAATCATTAATTTTTTGAATTATTAAAATTTAAAAGTTACATACACATTAACAATGTCCGAAAACATATGATTAAGTAGTAAAACATAAAATAATGTTAAAACAAAGGGGGAAAAAACAGAAAACAATCAAAAAAGTCTCACAGGATTATTTTGAACAGAGTTCAGCAAACTACAGCCTGTCAGGCAAGTCGGGACCATAACCTGTTTTTATACAGCCCGTGAGCTAAAAATGGTTTTTACATTATTTATCGGTTGGGAAACAACAAAAGCAGTCGCATATTTAATGATATAAGAAAACTGCTATTAAATCCAAATTCAGCATCCATAAATAAAGTTTTACGGAAACACAGCCAAGTTCATTTAAATATTTTCTATGGCAGCTTCCATGCAATAATGGCATGAAAGAGCTGAATAGTTTAGAAAGAGAGACGGTATAATCTACACAGCCTAAAATATTTACTATTACCTGGCACTTTACAGGAAAGGCTTATGACTCCTGGTAATAAATATTAAATACAAAAACATAAATGAAAATCCTTACTCAAATACAAGATACATTCAGGGAAATGATTTTTAAAACTTAGTTCTGGTTTGCTGTACCTTCTAAGAAGCTGAATAAGCCTACAATTCAGAAAAATATCACCTTACTTTTAATAACATATTCATTCTTTAATCTATTCATGCATCACAGTTTTTTATGATCAACTCAGAAAGTTAACTAAAAACAAAACCAGAATAGAAAAAAATTCTAGCAACAAATATTAACACTGAGACTTTTTTTTTAATTAGGCTCCACACCTAGCACAGAGTCCAGTGAGGGACTGGAAATCATGACCATGAGATCAAGACCTAAGCCAAGATCAAGAGTTGGATGCTCAACTGACTGAGCCACCCAAGCACCCCAACACTGAGACATTTCTAATCACATGGTGATCACTTCCAGCTGTAAATTAAATGAAGCTCTATGAGAAGCATAAAAATAGAATTCTCCCTACCCAGATAATTGCACACCCCTGATGTAGAAATAATCTTTTTTAAACCATTGTTTTGTTTTTAAAGTCAGAGTTTTGTTTTTTTTAAGATTTTATTTATTTGAGAGAGAGAGTGAGTGAGTGAGAGAGCACAAGCAGAGAGGAAGGGCAGAGGGAGAGGGAGAAGAAAACTCTCTACTGATCAAGGAGCCCGATGTGGGACTTGATCCCAGGACCCTGGAATCACAACCAGAGCTGAAGGCAGATGCTGAACCAACTGAGCCACCCAGGTGCCATTAAGCCACTGTTTTTATAAAATGGTCCATAAAAATAACTAAATAATATGAATAATATGAGCACTGTATTTTCTTTTTAAAAGCAAATTATTTGAAACAGGAAGTGTGATGAAGAATTGCTGTAGCCATCCATTTGAGAACTTAAAAAAAAAAGAAAAGCTAACTTCCACTCAAAACCTCAGCAATTTCCTTAAAAATGGAATTAATAGTTAAGACTAGGTCACATGACAATACAATCTAAAATGTAACAGCAGCCGGTGCCTACGTGGCTCAGTCATTAAATGGCTGTCTTCAGCTCAGGATCCTGGGATTGAGTCCCACCATCAGGCTCCCTGCTAGGCGGGAAGCCTGCTTCTCCCTCTCCCACTTGTGTTCTCCCCCAGCTTGTGTTCCCTCTCTCACTATGTCTGTCTGTCAAATAAATAAATAAAATCTTTTAGAAAAAAATAAGTGAATAAAATAAAATAAAATGTAACAACAGGATATTCCAGATCACTAATAAGCACATAAATATTAAAGATTAAGTATTTAAACAATTAACAATGGATTTGAGGCTCTAAGTCATATATACCTTCTAAGGAATTAACAAAGATAAACTATAATATAGAGATTTTGAAACTAACATCTATATTCCTTATTTTATATAAAAGATGTATTCCTAAAGTTTGCATATAGATTAAATAGCCACTTAGATACCAGGAAGGGTTGCCTATATGTCCATCATGGCACCTACCATCCCCAGGCAACTTTCTCTTCCAGATCAACAGCTTTTAACCACTGTGGGCAACGCTTGGCTATTCTGTGCAGAGGACAATGCCTGGATCAGGAGTAGCCCACTGACTGAAGGGCAGTCCTATAACTCAATAAATGACAAACTGGGTAACCAAAACTCCTAGAGGTGGCTCTAAGATGAGATGGCTCCCTCTGCATTTTTTACCAGAAAACAGAGAGTACATACCCTGGAAAACTGCTTTTTAAAATGAATCTCTTGGGGCACCTGGGTGGCTCAGTGGGTTAAAGCCTCTGCCTTGGGCTCAGGTCATGATCCCAGGGTCCTGGGATCAAGCCCCGCATCAGGCTTTCTGCTGAGCGGGGAGCCTGCTTCCCCTCCCCTCCACCGCCTGCCTCTCTGTCTGTCAAATAAATAAAATCTGTTTTATAAATAAATAAATAAAATGAATCTCTCAGGCTGGGATGCTGGGTTGATCAGTCGGTTAAGGGTCTGCCGTCAGCTCAAGTCCTAATTCCAGGGTCCTGGGATCAAGTTCCACATCAAGGCTCCTTGCTCAGCAGGGAGCCTATTTCTCCCTCTGCCTCTGCCCCTCTCCCTGCTTGCATTCTCT
>ML107750.1:0-10969 GCA_003697995.1 Taxidea taxus jeffersonii | reverse complement strand
TTATGTTAGACACTAACCAGTTAATTAGAGAATTACAGTCCACAAACAAAAATGCCTGACATTTATTTAAAAGTAAACGTTGCTTGGGGCACCTGAGTGGCTCAGTTGGTTAGGCATCGGACTCCTGCTTTCCGCTCAGATCATCATCTCATGGATGGTGAGATCCAGCCCCAGTTGGACTCCATGCTCAGTGGGAGGTCGGCTTAAAGATTCTCTCCCTCTGCCCTTCCTCTCTCTCTCAAAAAATAAATAAAATTTAAAAATAAGTAAAAGAAAGAACTAAATTGTTTAAGAGAATGAAAAGACAAGCCACAGACTGGGAGGAAATAGTTGCAAAACATATCTGATAAAGGACTGTTATCAAAATATACAAAGAATTCCTAAAACTCAACAATAAGGGTCATGGGATTAAGCCCCACATAGAGCTCTGTGCTCAGTGTGGAGTTTGCTTGTCCCTCTCTCCTTCTGCTCCTTCCCAATTCGCTCTCTCTCTCTCAAATAAATAAGTAAACAAATAATATCTGGGGGGGGGGGGACGACCTCAACAATGAAAAAGCAGAAAATCCAATTTAAAATATGGGACCTAGGGATACCTGGGTGGCTCAATCATTAAGCATCTGCCTTTAGCTGGGGTCATGATACCAGAGTCCTGGGATCCAGCCCAGTATCAGGCTCCCTGCTTGACGGGAAGCCTGCTTCTCCCTCTCCCACTCCCCCTTCTTGTGTTCCCTCTCTTGATGTCTCTCTCTGCCAAATAAATAAATAAAATCTTTAAAAAAAAAATGGGACCTAAAATCTGAATGCTACACCAAATTAGATATACAGATGGCAAAAACCATATGAAAAGATGCTCCACATCACATCATTAATGGATATCATCAGATCTTCAAGGAATTGCAAATTAAAACAATGAGACACCACTATATACCTATTAGAATGGCCAAAATCCAAAATACTAACAAGTGCTGGTAAGAATGTGGAGAAATAGGAACTCTCATTCATTGCCAGTAGGAATGCAAAATGGCCACTCTGGAAGACAATTTGGGGGTTTCTTACCAAACTAAACATATTCTTGACATATAATACAGTAACTGTGCTCTTTGCTATTTACCCAAATGAGTTAAAAACTTATGTCTACACAAATATTTATACAGGAATGGTAAAGCAGCTTTATTCTTAATTGACAAAACTTAGAAGCATTCAAGATGTCCTTCAGTAGGTGAATGGATTGATTGATTGATTTACTTACTTACTTACTTACTGTGGAACATCTAGACAGTGGGATATTCAAAAAGCTAAAAAGGAATGAGCTATGAAGTCATGAAAGGACATGGAAGAAACTTAAATGCATACTAAGTGAAAGAAGCCAATCTGAAAAGGTTACACATTGCATGATTTCAACTATAGGACATTCTGGAAAAGGCAAAACTATGGAGACATTGAGAAGATCAGGGATTAAGGGGAAGAGAGGGATGAATTAGAGCACAAACTATTTTGAGGGCAGTTAAATTATTCTGCATGTTACTACGATGGTGGGTGCATGTCATACAATTGTCCAAACCCATAGAATGTACAAAACACCAAGAGTGAACCCTAATGAAAGCCATGGACTTTTGGTGATAATGATGTGTCAATGCAGGTTCTTCAACTGCAACGAACATACCATACCTGGATGCCTGATATGACATAAGAGGAGATTATAAGGATACAGGGTAGGGATAACATGGGAATTCTATGTACTTTCCACTCAGGTTGGCTGTGAACCTAAAACTGCTCTAAAAAATACAGCCTACTAAAAAGAACACACACACATTTGCTGATGTCTGTATCATCATTTATAACTGTAAAATCTTTTCAATTGTATGATCACTCAATACCATTGACTGATCAGATTTTTCCACATATGAAAGACAAAAGTAACTTTAAAAT
This sequence comes from Taxidea taxus jeffersonii, assembly GCA_003697995.1. Taxonomy (NCBI): domain Eukaryota; kingdom Metazoa; phylum Chordata; class Mammalia; order Carnivora; family Mustelidae; genus Taxidea; species Taxidea taxus. The sequence continues at coordinate 9,040 of ML107750.1, read as the reverse complement.
TAAGACAGACAGACAGATAGATAGATAGATAGATGTGGGGCACCTCACTGGCTCAGGCGATAGAGCCTAAGACTCTTGATCTTGGGGTTGTGAGCTCAAGCCCCATGTTGGGTGCAGAGATTACTTAAAAATTAAAAAAATCTTTTAGAAAAGATATAGATGGAGCGCCTGGGTGGCTTCAGTAGGTTAAGCATCTGCCTTCAGCTCAGGTCATGATCCCAGGGTCCCAGGGTCAAGCCCCGAATAGGGCTCCCTGCCCAGCAGGGAATCTACCTCTCCTTCTCCCACTCCTCCTGTTCATGCTCACTCACTCCCTCTCTCTCTCTCAAATAAATCAAATCTTTTTTTAAAAGACATAAATATATATATGCAAAATAAGTGTATTTTATGATGCAGTAAATTTTAAAATTCAAGTCACAGGTCAGGTTTCAAGATGAAAAAAAAAAGTGAAGAAAAACTACATGTTGAGCAGTGAGATTTTCACTGACAAAGATCAGTTCATTTGTACAAAAATTCTACAAATCAAAAAGAAAAGGGCAAATTCATCAATAGAAAGTGAAGTGGGGAATGTAAATAAGTAACTTATAGAAGAAACATCAGTGAACAATCAACATGAAAAGATGCCCAACTTCATTAACAATTAAGAAACAAATTTAAGGGGCGCCTGGGTGGCTCAGTGGGTTAAAGCCTCTACCTTCAGCTCAGGTCATGATCTCAGGGTCCTGGGATCGAGCCCCGCATAGGGCTCTCTGCTCAGCAAGGAGCCTGCTTCCTCCTCTCTCTCTCTGCCTGCTTCTCTGCCTACTTGTGATCTCTGTCTGTTAAATAAATAAATAAAATCTTTAAAAAAAAAAAAAAATTTAAGGGGCACCTGGGTGGCTCAGTGGGTTAAAGCCTCTGCCTTCGGCTCCGGTCATGATCCCAGGGTCCTGGGATCAAGCCCCGCATCGGGCTCTCTGCTTGGCAGGGAGCTTGCTTCCTCCTCTGTCCTTCCCTCTGCCTGCCTCTCTGCCTACTTGTGATCTCTGTCTGTCAAATAAATAAATAAAATCTTTAAAAAAATAATAATAATAAAAAATTAAAAAAAAAACAAATTTAAAATCACAATATACCATTTCGTACCCATCAGATTGGAAAAATATTAAAGTCTGACAATACCAAACATAAGAGAAGACATAATACATACAGTCTCACACACAGCTAGTGGGAGTGTACATCAATATAACCCCTTTATATAAATCAATTTGGCAATATCTGATAACACTGAAGACGCGTATCCCTTCCACCTGGTAGTTCCACTCCCTAGCTCTCATACTTGTGCAGACATGCACAGGAAATTTCAGAATGACAATACAAACCTAGTAGCACTAAGGAAAAAAAGGAAACAACTTGAAAGTCTATCCACAGAAGAGGCAAATTCAATAAAGAATTTTCTTACAATAGACTCCCAAATGCTATGAAAAATGTGAAAAGAAACTAAAAGAACAAGTATCCATTAGGTTGAATCTCACAATTATAAAGCTGGAAGTATAAACATATTCAACAAAAACACTTTCAGAATGCCTGTTATTTGGCAAGCAGCTCTTTCAGCACAAGCTGAGTATATATCTCTCGTAAAATATAAAAGGAACTTATTCCAACTTATAAAATCAACTTACCGTCAAAGAAATAAATCTAACATTTCAAATCTTCATCTCCAGCCCATATCTCTCAAAGCTTCAGACTACCTATTGAACACCTCTACCTGAATGGACCACGAGTAACTTAAAAAATTGGGCATTATCTTCTCCATCAAATCTGCCCTTCTCTATCTCAGTGAGTAGCAACGATATTTCCACACCTGATCAAGACATAAATCTAGCCATCATCCTGTACTCCCTCCTTATCCCTCATATCCAAGCAAACACAATGTCCTAACATTCTACCACTTAAATACCTTGATGCTATCCTTCTTCTGACCATTTCCTCTCATCTGAGTTGCAGTAACCACCTTCTAAAAGACTATCCTACTCCAATGAAGTTAATTGCATTAACACAAGCAATAAACATGTTCTTTAATAAGCAAAAATATGAACAAGTTACACTAACTTCCTGATTAACATTTTTTTTTATTTTTTTTTTTAAGATTTTATTTATTTATTTATTTATTTGTTAGAGAGAGAGAGCGAGCACAGGCAGACAGAGTGGCAGGCAGAGGCAGAGGGAGAAGCAGGCTCCCTGTCAAGCAAGGAGCCCGATGTGGGACTCGATCCCAGGACGCTAGGATCATGACCTGAGCCGAAGGCAGCTGCTCAACCAACTGAGCCACCCAGGCGTCCCTAACATTTTTTTTTTAAGATTTTATTTATTTATTAGTTAGAGAGAGAGAGAGAGAGAGCACAGGCAGACAGAGAGACAGGCAGAGGCAGAGGGAGAAGCAGGCTCCCTGCCGAGCAAGGAGCCCGATGTGGGACTCGATCCCAGGACGCTGGGATCATGACCTGAGCCAAAGGCAGCCGCTTAACCAACTGAGCCACCCAGTTGGTAATCCCCTGATTAACATTTTTTGATGGCTTTCTATTATCCTCAGGTAATCCCCTGATTAACATTTTTTGATGGCTTTCTATTATCCTCAGTTTAAAAATCCTTTATATGGGAGCACCTAGGTGGCTCAGTCGGTTAAAGGTCTGCCTTTGACTCAGGTCATGATCCCGGGGTCCTGGGATCGAGCCCCATGTCAGGATCCCCGCTCATTCTACATTCTCATCTACATTTGGGCCTTTGCACATGCAGCTATGTGCCAGAAGCCCTTTTCTTAAACTCCTCTTCACCTTGGTAATTCCCAAGTTGTCCTTCACCTGTCAGCTTAAACATCACTCCCTTTGGGAAGGCTTACTTGCCCAGGCAAGACAGAGAATTTTTTATATGCTCCCAAGATTAACTTCAATTGGATCACTTAGTAAACTGCAATTTAAGTGTCCATTTGCTCCATGAAGCAAAGATCGAGTCTTGCTCACCAACAAACTCCAAAACATAGCTTAAAGGATCACCAGGTTGAACTGTCTTCAAAAAGTGAGAAGTTACAATATCTTGCAATTTCAATTAACTTGTTCTTCAGTGGTTTCTCAGTCTGCCTAAAATCCATACTGAAAATTGATGTTTTTAATAATAATCTGATCAAAGGGATAAACAAGAAGTCCATATAAAAGCATTAATTCTTATAAAAGTGTTTTGTAGAGAATATTACCCCTTAAATATGCATAAATATGGAACTATTCAAATTAATGAGAGATTATATAACATAGAGATACTTGCAAATAGAGTATTAAGTGAAAAAAGCAATGGGTAAATTTCTAAAAATGGAATTGCTAAAACAAATATTTTATAAGTATAAATATTTTAAGGGTTTTTGTTGTTGTTATACAATGTCATATTATCTACTCTCCTAGAACTCCACCAAGGCTGTATCAAATTACACTCCCACCAGCTACTTATGAGTACCCATCGCTTTATATTCTGGGGATTAACCATTTTAATTTTTATCAATTGAACGATTTAAATTAATGGCATCTCCATGTTCATTTATTTTCCCACTTAATTAATAGAAAATATGAAAGGGATGCCTGGGTGGCTCAGCTGGTTAAACATCTGACTTTGGCTCAGGTCATGATCTCAGGGTCCTGGGATCAAGTCCCTGGTCAGGCTTCCCACTCAGTCTGAGTTGTCCCTCTCAGGAGTCTGCTTGTCCCTCTCCTCCTGCCCCTCCATCTGCTCCTGTTACCTCTCAAATAAATAAACAACAAAATTTTTTTAAAAGTAAATATGAAAAAATATTAAATATATAGGCCATCCATGTTTCTTTTTCAAATGCCTATTTATGATATTAGCCTATTTTCTAAGACAGGTTTGCAATTAATTTTTTAACAGCTTTACTGAGATAGAATTCAAATACAATACTCATTAAAGTACAAAGTTTGAGAGTTTTTAGTATATTCAGAGTTCTGCAACCACCACCACAATCTACTTTTAGAATATTCACATCATCCCAAAAAGAACCTCCATACCCATGAGAATTCACTTCCCATCCAGGCCTAGGTAACCACTAATCTACTTTCAGTCTTAGTAGACTGGACATTTCATACAAATGGAACCACAATAGTTTTTTTCCAGTACATTATTCTGAATTTATTTAAATAGCCAAAGAGTATGCTCTTTTGATGAGAGGATGGGGAAGAATTTTTATCTCAGAGTATATTTTTGCAGCTCAGAAGCTGATATAGACATTTTCTACAGAGATACAGATATATCGTATCTCTATAGACATAGAGATATGATATAGAAATTGATATAGATATTTTCAGATACCTGAACTAGGGGTTAAGCCTCTGACTTTTATTTTAGATGGAGACTTCTTAACCAAACATATTATTGAATCCAGTCATACACAATTTTATCAGGTCTTATCTAGAAAGAATAAAAATCAGCAGGGGCACACCCATGATCTAGTAGTATATGTAACTCAGAACAGCCAGAGAGAAGAGATACTCAGGGCAAGGTAAGTGGGAAGGGACACAGAAGTCCATGCTCTGAGCATGCTACTCTCCCCAAATCCCCACATACATGTTCACCAACCCAGGAGTTCCTGCAAGACATTTTTAAGAGCTCTCTAAACACATAGGATTTTTCATTTCTTTCACATATTCCAAATATTTTCCCATATGTCTTTATGGGGGGGTGATATTCTTATATAGTCAAATGTATTTTAAGGCTGTTTTTGTTATGCTCAGAAAGACTCTCCTGTTCCCAAGTATGAACTGCTTGAGAAGCTCAAATAAGGTCTTCTGCGGAACTAGAAACCCACGTGTGTATAAAACCTTCAAATTTTTTTAAATTTTTTTTTTATTTATTTGACAGAGATCACAAGTAGGCAGAGCAGCAGGAAGGGGGGGGCAGGCTCCCCGCTCAGCAGAGATCCCGATGCGGGGGCTCGATCCCAGGACCCCGAGATCATGACCCAAGCCGAGGGCAGAAGCTTTAACCCACTGAGCCCCCAGGTGCCCCAAAATCTTCAAATTTTTAAATGTTATAGCAACTTTTTCAATCAATGTTAACTTTTACATTACACAAGCCAACATAGCACATGGCAAACAAAATATATCTATGGACCAAATAAGACCATGCTAACCAGTCTGTAACCTCTGCAAAGCAAGATTATCAATACAGTTGATCCAACAGACATACAGCCATCAACTAAGATTTATACTCAACAAACAGAGTATATAGATTCTATTTAAACATTTCACAGACCACTTCATAAAACTGTATTATTAACCCACAAAGATAATGCATAACTTTCATAAAATAGAAATACAACGAACCACAGTGACCACAATGTAAAGAAAAAATAGCATAAGTAAATTAAAAATACCAATTACTTAGGAATTTTTAAATTTTCTCTCAAATAGTAATGAGTTAAAGAGAAAATCTTTACTCATTACACAGTAATACAGTAAACAGTAATACAGTAATATGGTAATATAAAAATATTTCACATCAAAATGGTGAAATCCAAAAAAAGCTAAGCTCAAAGAAAAATGTACACTCTTGAAGTTATACTAAATATTAGACAAAGTTAGATTTATTTTGTTTCCAAGAAAAGTAGAATTATGAAGACTAAGGCAGATATCAATAAAAATGAAACTAAACAACTCATGAACTAATTGGGGAGGCAGATAAAAAAATAAATAACATGGGACACGACCTTAACAAGATTAAAAAAAAAAAGCATCAGTTAAAAAATAAAGAGTGAGGGGCGCCTGGGTGGCTCAGTGGGTTAAGCCTCTGCCTTCAGCTCAGGTCATGGTCTCAGGGTCCTGGGATTGAGCTCCACATCAGGCTCTCTGCTCAGAAGGGAGCCTGCTTCCCCCCCCCTTCTCTGCTACTTGTGATCTCTCGCTCTGTCAAATAAATAAATAAAATCTTTAAAAAAGAAAAAATAAAGAGTGAAGAAGACCAAAAATCCACGATATTTTACATGACCCTATACTATACAAATTTGAAAGCATGAAACACATACTGTTTTAGTTTCCTAGGGTTCCCAAAACAAATTACCATGAACTATGTGGCTTAAAACAACCAATTTATATTCTTATAATTCTAGAGTCTGAAAAAAGGTGTTGATAGGGCCTGCTCCCTCTGAAACTTGTAAGAGAGGATCCTTCCTTGCCTCTTTCTAGCTTGTGGTGGTAACCATCAATTCTTGGCTTGCAGCTACATCACACTAATCTCTGCCTTGGTCATCACATGGCTGTCTTCTCCCTATGAGTCTATCTTCACATTACCTTCTGTCTTCTTATATAAACAAGGACATTTATCAGTGTTTATACATAGAAAAATTGTGCAAGTCGAATGTTCACATCCCCAACAGTGCATGAGGGTTCCTTTTCCTTCCACATCCTCACCAACACTTGTAGTTTCTTGTGTTTTTGATTTTAGACATTCTGAGAGGCGTGGAGTGATACAGCTAATGGTTTTGATTTCCAAATAAGATCACATTCTGAGATACTGGAGATTAGTACTTCAACGTATCTTTTAGGAGACCACAATTCAACCCATAACAGATACTTTTTGGTTAGACAAATTACCAAAAAGTGGCAGTCAGAAAGGTCTTATGTAGGCGAATTATGTAACAACTTCAAGAACAAATAATTTCAAAATCAAATTACACCACAGCATGAAGAAAGAAGGAGGCATTTGGTTTTTCGGGTCTGTCCATTTTAAAAGGCCAGCAAAGGGGGAGCTGGTGGCTCAGTATGTTAGTGGCTGACTCTTGGTTTCAGCTCAGGTCGTGATCTTGAGAGTCATGGGATTGAGCCCTGTGTTGGGCTCCATGATCAGCACAGAGTCTGCTTGGGATCTCTCTAGCCCTCTTCCTCTGCCCCTCCCCTGCTCTCTCTCTCTCTCCCTCTAAAGTAAATAAATAAAGAGACACATGGATAGCTCAGTCAGTTCAGCGTCTGCCTTCGTCTCAGGTCATGATCCCAGGGTCTTGGGATTGAGTGTGCATCAGGGTCCTTGCTCAGCAGGGAGCCTACTTCTCCCTCGCCCTGCCACTCCCCCTTCTTGGGCTCTCTGTGTCAAACAAATAGATAAAGTCCTTTTTAAAAAAATTAAATCAATAAACAAAATATTAAAAGTCAGTATAACATTATTACCAAAACCTAAAACAGAACAATTGCTCATTATAACTTATGAATATCAATGCAAAATTATAAATAAAATATTAACAAATAAGATCCTACTATGTTTTTAAAAATTATAACCAAATAAAGATTATTTGTGACTGTAATAATATTTAAGTATTAAGAAATCCATTAATTTAATTTACTGTGGTAATAAGTCAAAGAAAAGCAAAACGATTCTACTGTAGACTGAACATTTGTATTCCCCCAAAATTCATATAGTCAAACTCTAATCTCCAAAATGATCATATCTGGAAGTAGGACCTCTGGGAGGTAATTAAGAGTTATAGTATGTCACAAGAGTGGAGCTCCCATGACAGAGTTAGTTCCTTTATAAGGAGATGAAGGGACTACAGCTCTCTCTGTACACCAGGATGAAAGCCCTCATCAAGAACCCAACCATGCTGACCCTCTGATCTTGGACTTTCAGTCTCCAGAACTGTGAGAAATAAATGTTTGCTGTTTAATAAGCTACTCAGTCTATGATATTCTGATATGGCAGCCCAAACTGACTAAGCCAGTCTTAAATGATAAAAAGGCATTAGACAAAATTAAACATCCATTCCTGACCTAAAACCTTATTTATTTAAAAATAAAAAGTTACTTTTTTAAGATGATACACATAAACATACAGAAAAGCAAGAAAGCGGGGCACCTGGGTGGCTCAGTGGGTTAAGCCTCTGCCTTCAGCCCAGGTCATGATCTCAGGGTCCTGGGATCGAGTCCCGCATCAGGCTCTCTGCTCAACAGGGAGCCTGATTCCCCCTCTTTCTCTACCTGCCTCTCTACCTACTTGTGGTCTCTCTCTCTCTCTGTCCAATAAAAATAAATAAAATCTTAAAAAAAAAAAAAAAAAGCAAGAAAGCACTATTTGGTGGGACTAGTCCTCCCTCCTCTTTCTTCTCTTATTGAAACAAAATTTAACGATATTTTCTAAAACTTTAGGTGTGTATTCTCTTTGACCCAATTATGATACTTTGTAGGAATTTATGCTACAGATGCAACAAGGCATATATACCAGAAGTGCACAAGAAAGCTGTTAAAAAATAAATAAAAACAACTTAAAAATGAAAAACCCATCAAGCAACTAGTTATTCAAATTATTATTCAATAATTAGCACACTATCATTTAAAGACTATGCAGCCACTTAGAGAGTAAGGCAGATCTCTATGTCCTGACAAAGAAATAAGGATATCATTGTTAAATGAAAAAAGGCAAGGTGCAGCAGACTGAATAGGATCTGTGGTCACTCATGCAAGAAAAATATATATGTTAGCATAAACAAAACAAAATGTCTAAAAACAAACACGAAGCTGCTGGCAGTATGAATTTATTTTAAATGTTTGTATTATTTTTCTAATATAAACTGTACAGCGGCACCTGGGTGGCTCAGTCTGTTAAGTGTCTGCCTTTGTCTCAGGTCATGATCCCACGGTCCTGGGATTGAGCCCCGGATCAGGCTCCCTGCTTGGCGGGAAGCCCACTTATCCCACTCCCACTTCCCCTGCTTGTGGTCCCTCTCTCGCTGTGTCTCTGTCAAATAAATAAATAAAATCATATATATATACATATATATGTATGCATATATATACATAATAAATAATAAATATGTATATTATGTATACACATATACATAATAAATAAAATAAATATATACATATACATATATATAAACTGTAAAAAACTAAACTTATACAAAAAAATAAAGCTTCCTAATTTGTTTTAAAACAGAAGAATGAAAAGAGCATTACATACGAAAGTTTAAAGCGCTATGGCAATGTTTAGGTTGACACACAAAAAAAATATTAGAGAGAATACA
>ML107749.1:99426-119760 GCA_003697995.1 Taxidea taxus jeffersonii | reverse complement strand
AGGGTGGTGGGGTTACATTATATGTTTAAATAAAGCTTAAATAAAAAGGAAAAAAAAAAAGAAATCCGAAGAGGATTTTTGTATTTACTAAAAAGGAGAAATGCAGAAATAGCATTCAGCATTTTTTTTTTAAACAAGCTGTTATGAAGACAGAGAACCCAGGCAGGAAGAATGGTCCTGCCCAGCTCCTTCCCCAGGAACTACAAACATCCCAGCTCCAAGCTGACAGAACTTTGAACTGTGTCTGGGAGCATCTGTGCTTTATTTCCATTTACCCCTTCCATGCAGTGTCAAGATGTGTCCTGAATTATCAGGAAGGTCTAAGAGAGATTATCTGGGGCATCTGGGAACCCTCAAAAAATTTTGCATATAAATTAATGGTGATTAATTATATGGCATTCATATTATGAAAGATTTCATAGGACCATTCCAGTTATAGGTAGCAGGGAAACCTGCATTTGGATGGTGGGTTACAATATTTAATAAAGTGACATCATATAAATGATTTCATTTGACTCTCATAGCAATCCTAAGAAGCAGACAAGGAAAGCATCATTCACCCCCTATATTAGTTTCACTGCTACTATCACAGACTTAGCAGCTTAAAACACAAATATATATAATCTTTCAGTACCTGTACATCAAAATTCTTAAATGGTTCCTAAGTGACCAAATCAAGGTCTCAGCAGGGCTGTGCGTCTTCTGGAGGCTCAGAGGAGAGAATCGGTTCTTTTACTTTTCCAGTTTGCATCCCTGTGCTACCTGCGTTCCCAGGCTAGTGGTCCCCTCCAGCTTCAAAGCCAGCAACCCTACCACTCTGCCTCTCTTTCACCTATAAAGACCCTGTAATCACAATGGGTTCACCTAGTTAACATGGGATAATCTACCCATCTCAAAACCCTTAATCACATCTGAAAATCACCTCTTACCATTTAGGGTAGCATATTCACAGCTTCCAGGGATTATGATGTGTACATTTGGGGGAGGTCATTACACTATTTATGACACACCCTTTTTTATTACCCAGGAAGCCAGCTCTGAAAGATAACTGTCCTCCTCAGATTCATGAAGGTGTCAGTGGCAAGGAGGCATTTGGCCAAGGCCAGGGCTCTGTCCAGTGAAGTGCGCTGCCTCTCTTTGTAAATATTTGTCCAACAGCTGCCCCAGAAGGTGGCACACTTTGGGGCAATGGGTAGAGCACAGCTAAGGATAGATAGAACCTCTGGGGGACTGATTTTAAGATTTATGAGCCCTCCCAGGCACAATCTTCCACTAACCAAACATTCTTAATTTTCCTTCCCAGCATCCCAGGGAGATTTGGAGGTCAAAGTACAGTGACCTCAAATCCCTAAGAGCTGGATTTTCTAAGTGTTGGTTGACATATAACTAAGGACTTGCCAAGACATATGAAGACATTTCCTTCCACTCACTCTAGCCTTTCTCCAATTTGATTAACCCCTTTCCTTTCTGGAGGAAAAGGGTTGCCTCTGGCCTCAGGATGCATCCATCGCCCCCTATTCTCTCCCACACAGCAACCACCACCTCCTTCAGTCAGATGAAATAGTGGGTAAGTGGGGGAAACCTTTAAAATATCAGAACACCATAAAGGCATCTGTGCCACTCACACGGATCAGAAGGTGACCGCCTTGGAAATCCAAATTGGAAGAGAGAGTGGCATCTTTGCCTGTGTCCTCATTCACATTTGTCTTTCAATTCATTGCATGACTCTGAGCTAAGCACCTGGACTGATGCAAGGAGAAGTTCACTCTGGGAGGTCCTATGCCATCATGTGATTGATGGTGCCAGATCTAGCATCAGACCCCCTGAGTTCCTAACCCTGCTTCCACTACTGGTTGGAAGAGTGAAGTTGGGCAAAAGACAACTTCTCTTTCTCATTTTTCTTACAAATAAAATGGAGATCCTAATAACAGCACCACCCTTAGATTTATTGTAAGGATTAAATGACATAATGTATTTAATGCACTAGCACAGTGCCTGGCACATAATAAGCCCTTGATAAATGTTGCTGTTGTAGCAGATTTAGTGATTCTCAGAGTGTGGTCCCTGAACCAGCAGCATCAGCCTCATCTGGGAACTTGTTAGAAACACACATTTTCAGTTCCATCCCAAACCTTGTGAACCAGCAAACTATGTTTTAACAAACTCTCCAGAGGATCCTAAAGCTACATGTTAAAGCTTGAGAACCACTGGTGCAGATGGCTCTAAGATCCCTTCCAATTCTGGAATTCTATTTTTTCCTGCAAATGTATATATTTACCCAAGGCCCAAGGAAATCATTAGTATTTACCCACATCATTCCACAAGCATTTATTAAAACTTCTCTTCACAGTGGAATCTAGGGATAAAAAGCAAAGCAAGAAATAGCCTATGGGCTCGAGAAGGTCACAGTTCATCTCACTACCCTTAATTTACAGCTATAAAAATATGACTTGGTACATGTTTCTGCAGTTGTTCATTATACCTGAGTTTCACTGTATGAAAATCTTTTTTTTTAAGTATTTTCTTCAGGTTACAAGTAGAACAAGATAGTAGCTATGTGACCTTGAGTCTGGGTGTCTTTATTTCTAGAACAGGATTAATAATACCTATCTCACTAGTTTGTTGTGAAGATTAATATCATTAAATGTGATGACATGTATGAAATGACAGTTTGTTATCGATGTCCAGTAATGCTTAGTTAGAACTTAGTTTAAATCCAGTTCATAATTAAGTATTGTTGATTAGTATTGATTTGGATTTACGGTGTATGGTACTGATATACAGAATTTTAAAATAAATAAATCCATTATATGTTGAAATCTAGGTCCTGAGTACTATAAGATGTGTTCATCTCTTTCACTTTCTCCTTTCTAGAATTCAGGCAGTGAGGACCCTGAAGTACAAACAGGTTCTTTGTATTTCAGAGATAAGTCAGAGAAGTGGCTGGTGTTTATTCAAAGGCAGCCCTGAAGGCCTGGAGTCAAAGCAAAGTTCAGACTCAGTTACAGGCTCCTCAGCTGCTTATAGTAAAAACTTTGAAATCCCCTTGGAAACTTCCCTTTTAATTCTATCTCAGAAGATTTTATCTAACCAGGCAGTCCACAGAGTCCAGAAGAGTTTCAACTCTCTTTGTGTAAAAGCCAGTACATGCCTTGAGCTTGAACTGGAAATGGGGCTCTTTTTGGTTCCCCAAATTTAATTCAACAAAGATTGATTAGTTGAAAGACCATAGGGGCCTGCTTTTGAAGTCTGCGGCTTCTTCAAGCAAGAAGGCTTGCTCAGGGCACAAAAACTTTCTGCGCATGCGGAGAAGATACCCCCGGTGACACAGGTCGTAAGCACTCAGCAATTTTCTCAGGAGGAAAAAGAATGAAGGTAGTATATGACAGCGATGTTTAAAAGAAAGCCACGGGCCCCAAATGGCTTCACTTAGGCCAGGTAACCAGACTGGGGCTTGATCTCTAACCCAACGTCAGTTTCAACTTCCCGGAGGAATGTAATCTTAACGGGTCAGTCAGGAATTTTCTGATCAGCCCCATTAGTTATATGTCATATGAGCCCTCCCAAAGAAAGAAAGATGAGGTAATCTACCTAATAAGACCCCTGCCTTTCCAAGGGACTTTGCCTGGAACATCATTTTATTTTATTTTATTATTAATTTTGCTAATAGCTTCTTTGCCCTACACTCCTACCTATAAAAACCTTCCATTCTGTACAACTCCTAGGAGCTCCCTCTTCTTGCTGCCTGATTCACGAATCACTTAATAAAGCCAATTAGATCTTCAAGTTTACTCCACTGAATTTTTGTTCTTTAACAAGGGACAAATAAGTTGTACAGAGAACAATATAGAAAGAGCTACTAAAAAGTTTGAGAGAATAAGATGATAGCGGGCTGGAGCACTCAGCATTCTCACCTTATGTAAGAGAAAACTGAGCCACAGAAAGGTTAAGTGAGGTACCCAAGGTCATACAGCTAGTAAGTGATGGAGATAAGATTTGATGCAAGTTGTTGGGTGCCAGTTCCCAGGCTCTACCTGTATAAACAATTTGTATTTTAAGTTATGTACTTCATTTGTAGTGTATAAAAATATAAGTATGAACCAGTGATTTCAGGGATATTACTGTTTAGAATAAGGATAAGAAAACAAGGGACGCCTGGGTGGCTCAGTTGGTTAAGCGGCTGCCTTCGGCTCAGGTCATGATCCCAGCGTCCTGGGATCGAGTCCCACATCGGGCTCCTTGCTCGGCAGGGAGCCTGCTTCTCCCTCTGCCTCTCTGTCTGCCTGTGCTCTCTCTCTCTCTCTCTCTAACAAATTAAAAAAAAAAATCTTTAAAAAAAAAAGAAAACAATAAGTCCATTTAAAGAAAATAAATAGGAGGATGGATCTCCAGAAAAACTAGAATCAGGAAGGTGGAATGTTGATGACTAAATATTATCTTGATGAAGCATGTAATTAGCTATGATAAAAGTTGACAGGCCCATTATTTACATACCTGGGCAAATAGCTGATGAGATGCACTATGATGTCAGGTTGACTTGACCCAGTGGAAATTTATTGACTGGTTGAACCTTGTTACTCTAACCTTAGGAACTCTCATTCCATTGTCAATAAATTCCTTTACACTTTGGACCTTTGCCCTGAACACTTTCATCTTTTCCTCCTTCTTCCATTTAATTCCATTCCTAAAAACCTAACTCTGTCTTTAACCTGGTTTTCACCCTCTTGAATAGAGTTTACTTTCTCCTTCCATTTCTCCTTTATCTCAAAGTCACAAAGGGGGCACATTCTCATTGCCTTCTACCCCCCTGTTACCTCTGGATCGTCTTTGCATTGCTTTTTACCTTCTAAACTTAACTATCTCTCCTCTCTTGAAACCCATATCAGATTATCACCTTCTCTCCATCATTGCTCTGCTATCTACCAACTTTCAAGTTATTTTTCCACATTCTGAAGATTCTGACCTCAACAATATTTGAATGTGACTACCTTCTCCTTTTCGAAAAACTCTTCCTTCATTCTCTGCTGTCTTTGTGTCCTTCCACCAAAAAGGTGGGATTTCTTCAAGGTCCCATGTGCAGCCCTTAACTCGTTTCCTTTGTCTTCTCTCTCTGGTGAGCTTCACAACTTAAACCATTACCTCTTTTCAAATGTCTCTCTAATCCACGTCTCTTGCCCAAAACTTCTCAGAACTACAGGCTGGAATTTCCAAATGTCTCTGCGCTATCCCCATAATATCCTACCACTTCCAGCAAATTATATCAAAAATGAACTCATTCATCCTTCTTCTGGCTCTCCCCCTGCACCCCTTCTCTCAGTGAAAGGTAGATGAGAATGATCAGAGTTACTTCCAATGCCCTTCTCTCTTTCATCGTCCCAATATACATTTGGTAACCATGCCCTTTCAATAAGTCACTATTCTGTTTTTACAGTTGCCCGACCAGACTTTCCTGTATGCTTCACCTCATGGGCTACACCAGCCAACAAAACAGACTACTAGGCTGATGCTAGACCGTGTCATTTTCAGGCTGAGGGCTCTTCCAAGTGTTTTGCCTATAAAATGGAGTTAAAACATTTTAGTTTAAAATCCAAGATTCTCTCCTGACCTATTTTTTCCCCTCACCTATTCTTACCTACACCTTATTTTAACCAGCCCAAATTTCTGGATGGCCCCTGAATAAACCATTTATTCATTCAAGAAATATTTATTAAACACTTGGTAGTAGCCCAACACTGTCCTGCGTGTTAGAAATATAATGGAGAAAAAAAATGTTAAACTTTAAAAAAATATATATTAACTTTAAAAAAAATATATTAAACTTTTTCTTAAAAAAAAGAAAAGGAAAGAAATATAATGAAGGACATGACTTCTGTATTTAGATTTAGATGATGCAATCAGTGAAACAAAGCCTGATAAGTACTAATCTAGAAGGACAGCTGGATACCATGTGCTATCACCTGGAGGTTCCTAACTGCACAGGGACAAGATTTGGGGAATAGGGAGGTAGGGAAGGTTTCCTAAGGGAAGCAATAACTGATCAGAGAACTGAAGCTGAATAAGAATTATTCAGATATGATAGGGGGAAGGGTTGTTATTAATACAGAAGAAAAAGTATGCAAAAAGACTTGGGCAAGAAAGGATGGCCAGAGAAAAGGGACATGAGAATAAAGATCAGAGTAAAATGAGGAAAAAGAAGGTGTTGCAGAAGCCAAGGGATAAGTGAGAAGGCAAGAGGATGACAGTGTTGCCAAAAAGTCAAATAAGACGAGGGCTAGAGTGTTCATTAGTTTTAGAGTGGAAAAATCACTAATAACCTGTGCAGGAGCAATTTGAGCAAGCGATATAGGCAAGGCTAGATCACAGTGGAGAGAGAAATGTATGGAAAGTAAGGCGCTGAAGACTAGACTTCTAGACAAATCTTTATGAAAATTCAAAACTCACTACATCTTTATGCCATTTGTTCATACTGTACCAGTTTCCTATTGTCCTGCCTCTTTCTCTATTTTCCTATACTGTTATTCCCAATTCTCTTCCCACTGATATGCTGGCTATCTTTCAAGACCAAATCAAATACTGTCACATCTTGAGCTTCCCTGCACTCCTGGCATTTGGAATGGATTACTCGATACTTGCCACATAATTTGTTGCTGCATTAGCAAAGTGTGTTCACTGATCACATAGAATTTACCTTGTACATCTGTTATAGCACTTGCTACTTACTAACTTGTGGTCTGTTGAGTTGCACACACCTGTTTCCCTGACTACATAACCTGATGGCGAAATGGCTGTGTGTTAGTCATCTTTGAACTTCTAATAGTTCCCAACTAAGTGCGTTGGGCACTGTTGTCATCTAAATTGAACTCAACTGACTGTTCTCTCTCCTGCATTGATGTAAGCACATGATATGTATGACATGATTTTTGTCCTTGGACACAATGATTTCTAATAGTATCTGTAATGAGAATGGAAAATCTTAGGATTTTCTAGGGTTATCTTTAATCTCTCAAAATATGTCCACTATTATTCACATGTTTTGCATATTCCAAATGCTATAAATCATTACCAGCTTGTTTCTCAGTATGAATGAATACTCTACAAAAGAACTTTCTGATTCAAGTGAAACAGCCCACTCAACTTTTCAGCTCAGAGTACTCAAATAGCCATTCATTAATGAGGTTGAGTTAATATTCACACATATTTCTCTTTTCAAATAACAACCTAGGAAATTGTTAAACCAAGCCAAAATAGAAAAGTGGCATTGACCTTTTGCCTTTCTAAGGACTGAAACCAAAAGAATAAGTCATATTATTAAATTCTAAGTGCCTGATGATAATTTGGATATGCTAATTTGTGGAAGGCAAGGACAATAGTTAGAATGATAGATGAATTTGTTATCTTGTAGATAGAAAGACTTGCAAAATCTTCCAAAAATTTTAATGGTTAGGGAAATTAAGATCCACTTAAACTGTTTGATGAATACAATTGACAGACTCTGTTAAAAATATTTTAGAATTTCTGGGGCTCCTGGGTGGCTCAGTGGGTTAAAGCCTCTGCCTTCAGCTCAGGTCATGATCCCAGGGTCCTGGGATTGAGCCCCGCATCGGGCTCTCTGCTCAGCGGGGAGCCTGCTTCCTCCTTTCTCTCTCTGCCTGCCTCTCAGCCTACTTGTGATCTCTGACAAATAAATAAATAAAATCTTTAAAAGAATTTTAGAATTTCTATTAAGCATATTTTATAATTCTTCTGCAACAGAATCTGGAACTTCTAGTCACCTCCCTGCCTCTCAAAGCCCAACCTTTTACTGCATTTAGCATCACAGAGATAACCAACTCATTCCTAAATCACATCGTAGAACTGGGATTAAGTACAAAGCTCAATTTCTTCAAAAAACAAAGTTCTGAAGCAACTATAGAAAAACATTAATATCTAGCAAAACTGGATACTCTCTCACTGTTACTTTCTATTCTTTTCTCTTGGTGTGAAATGTTTCATATCTTTAGAATGAGAGAAAAATATCCATGCGGTCCAAAAATTACTTGAGAACTCAATGACTTTGAGAGAATTTCTTATACTGATTCGTAACTATCCCATTTCTCTACTGTTCCATGAATACTAAGGTCAGAGTTACAGTCTTCAATTTCTAGAAGAAGAAACAAATTTAGTTAAGAGAAATCAAGTGATTCTGGAGCAAGAGCAGGTCCAAGCTCAAATCAGAATTAAAAGTCCTGAGGTATCAAAGGACGATAGGCTGCCTCCAAATACTGAGTGGCACAACAGACATTCAATTAGTATTTATTTGATTAATTGGTTGCTTGTTTAACAGGAATAAGAGCCCAGCCCCTAGGGAAAGATGGCATGTGTCATCTTCCATTCATTACTGACCATGGCTGTGTTGGGCCAAACTCAGGAGACCCGTATGTGACTTCAATAGTGGTGACAGTTTAATGTGGAGCCAATCATACTCTCAGGGGTCCCTCCATTTAGAAAGTGCCTGGCCCAGGGTTATGGGTACTGCTAATAACCTTGGTGTGAAGCAAAGCTAATAAATCCAGGACTAGAAAGAACCACAGAACCTAAGGACAAGAAAGAGCAAAATTATCTCCAAAGACATCAGCTTCCAAGATGCTCCCTCCTATTGCCAGCATTTCTGTTGTGACGGGCATGGTTGTATGGTGCTGACTTGGTTGGTGAAGAGGTGAAGAGTCCAACAAACAAGAAAAGGAATATGGTGGTCCTAGCACAGCTCTTTAAGTCTGGTGTGTTCTTGAGTTCAACACAGCAGCATTTATTAAGCACTAAAATCTATAGATCATCAGAGATCTTCCCTTCTCAACCTCAGCGTGTTAACTATCAGTCTCTGTCTCTGTCTCTCTCACAGATACACACACGCGTGCGCGCACGCACACACACACACACCCCTAATATTGCTAGCAATTTGTCCTGCCCACAGGAAACCCATGTTCAAAATCTGTGAGGCATCACTTTAAACAAGTGTAGTGGCTGGAATGGACGAAGGGAGGTCAACCATACTCCAAGGCAAGACATTGGCTGAAAAACAAACTGATCTCTTGTCAATGCTCATTGCCTCAAAGCTGTCTTGGGATTTCTTGGCAGTGCTGATAACTGAGTCACTGCAATTGACTGTCCCATGAGAACCTTAGTAACAACACACACACACCTTTCCAGAGGCAGGCTGTTCAGCTCACAGATGCCTCTTCTCTCTCCAACATCATCTCCCACTACCCATGAAACTGCCTCAAACCGACAAGTCAGGCTTGTCACAGTCCTCTTCTTTCTGACATATGTCCTGGCTCCTTTTCTTCTGGGAAATCTCCCTTTGACTATTCCACTTACCAAATCCTCCCAATCCTTCACATCTTCACTACAGGTATATTCTATGGAAAACTTCCCTGGGCCTGTCTTCTCCTCATCTAGGAGGAGGACTCTTGTGGCCTCTCTTCTTCCTGGGGATTGGCCACAGAAACCACTATGTAGGGGTGAAGGCTGGTACCCATCTCCCATAACCAGACTGATATCTTCCTTCCACCCAAAACCCTGGCTTGCACACCTCTAAGACAGCACTCTGGATGTGCATCTCCTGTTGATTGTTGGGGCTGTGGGGTAAGAACAACAGAGAAGAGTCTGGCAATTCAAGGGAATGGAGCAGAGAGACCTGGCAGTGGTATGACTTAGGGATCACACAGGCAAATTCAACATAGAATTTCCCTTAGCTTTGTCTCAGCCAAGGTCTTTAACATAGGCAGAAGGATTCATGACAAGGGCCAGGTAATTTGTTCACTGACGCTTCTTAGGGAAAATGTTATTCTCATTCATCCTTCCTGGAGAGAGAGGAGTCAGAGATCACAGGAAGCAAAGCATGTGCGTGTGTCAGACAGTGTGAGCACATATGTCACTGTTGCTTGTAGGAGGGGTTTCTACATGGTGGTCACTTTTGTGTACCCACACTGAGCAGCCACAGTCCTAGATGGAGCCAGGATTCTACCCAGCTAACATGTTGAGAATAGGAAGGTGCTCAGGGAATCCTGAAGGCTGGGGATCCTGAAGGCCCCCTGTAGCACCAAAGGAGAAATGGGACCTGGAGATGGTATGGAGCTTGGATCAGGCTAGGGCTGAGCAAGGGCTGTAACTCAGACCCACTCCCGACCTGCCTTGGGATGGGGAACAAATGCCCGCTGGGAGCCTTCTTTGTCACCTGTAAACCACTGCCAGTGAGGGAGAGTGGGTGTAATGAGACTCACCTCTCATTAAGTCCCCATCCTAGGCTTGGCAGGACACAGTGTCTTTCTAAACCTTGCTGTTGGAGTTGGCAGCACAATTTCTCCTCAGAGCCTCTAGAGGGTTGGAGAAAGCTGAAATAAGTACAGTGAATGAACAGGTGGAAGAAAGGGCCACACAAGAAGAGACAGAGATATTAGCTGAGCCAAAAAGAAGGCCAGGTCAGTTGTGGCCACATGACTGCAAAGGGCCCTGGTCTAGTTGAGCAATGTGTTTTCTCCTCTCTGTGGGGGAGAAACGCCAGAGAAGGCAAATTCAGGGAGTTGCCTCTGAAAACCCCAGCCTCCTGAGTCCTCTGGTCTGCATCAGCTAGAAATGTCAGGTGAGAGGCTAGGTGGTGGAAGGACGAGACCCAGAGACACACAGGAAGGTCCCCTAGATCATTCCAGCCTTCTTATGAAGACTGCCATCACCACAACTGGGAGACCAAAGCTGGGTTAAACCTCAGAATAAGGTAGTTCCTTTGGGACTTCTTGTTAACTCTCAGTCTGAACCTGCCCAAGACCAAGTCATCTTGTGCCTCAGCCAGCTTAATCCTCCTGAAAATGCTTTCATCTCACCTCTCCCCGGATCAGAGCACTCCCTTGGCTCCTGCTTCCTGCTTCAAGTCCAAACTGCTCTGCCCCCAGTCCAAATCTTCCTCCCTCCCCACCCTTGGCACCCCCCTCTCTTGCATGCCCACTTTGGTCAGAACCACCCTTTACTCCTCATGCTTTCTGTGTGCGTTTCTCTCTTGCCTCATTCCCTCTTCTCTTACCTGAGGAAATCCTGTCTTCTCCCCCTGTCTAGAAATGATCTGTCTGTCCATTCATGTGTGGCTTAGGCTTCCTTCCTCTAGGAATACCTCTCTGTCAGCCCACAGTGATCTCTCCCTTCTCAAAATATCCTTGCAAAATCCAGTGTACCCTAGGCAATGTCAAAGCTCTGTAGAAAGTAACTCCTGGGGGGAATCAAGACTCAAAACTCCGAATGCCAAGTCAACTGTACCCGGGTTCACAAGGGCTTCTGCTAATCTGCACTGCACCTGTGTGCCCATCAGCAAGACCAGCAGCCCCGGTGCAGATCCCTCTTCTGCTGCCCACTAGCTGTGTGACCTGAGGCAAGTCCTTAACTTCTATCAGTCTTAGCCCCTCACTTGTAAAATGGGGAGCATTGTGTCTACCCCACTGGATTGTTCTAAGAGCTAAGTATAAATGCTATAAAGGGCTGGGCATTAGAATCCATTGAGTGGTCACTAAATCCTTGGCTGTTACTGTCATTAGCCTACTTTACCTCTTCAGCGAACAGTCTCTTGAAAGAAGAAGGGGCACTAATAAGATAGCAGCTATGTCTCCTTCCTTCTCTTCGTCCTTTGCCATCACAGCACTACATCTTATAACCGGCAATTTCAAAGTCCCCAGAACCAAAAATAATTTAGCTGTGGGGAAAAATTATATCTGAGGGCTAGAGTAGTCATATTTAGTCTAAAGCAATCTAGGCATCAGGTATATGCCCAGAGGGTGGTGGTGGGGGTTCATCCCTGAACCGAGGGTCTAGGAAAACCAGGATTCATGTTGAGGAGGAAGCAGGAAACATAGGGACATTTGCATTCATCATGGTAAGTATCTTGTACCTCATCACATATCTGACACATTTCACATGTACATGAAAATTTGTTGAAGACAGGTATAAACATCCAATTAGTATTTAATGTAGTCTGCTGAATTATTTAACTGGAGCAGAATCTGCGGTTCCTGATGAGAATTTATTTTGTATTTTTTTTGTTATGAATAATTTACACAAAACTAGAAAAGTTTAATAAGCCCCAGTGTACCCATCACCTGGCTTGGCCAGGCATGTTTCATGTATGTCTCACTCTCTCCCTGCCCAAACCCAAATTACTTTGAAAGAAATCCCAAACACCATATCATTTCATGATGAGAATATTTTTAAGAGAAAGGGAAGGGAGAAGGGACATACACTTTTTAAGATTTTACTTATTTATTTGCCAGAAAGAGGGAGAGAGCACAAGCTGGTGGAGCAGCAGGCAGAAGCAGACTCCCCTCTGAGCAGAGAGCCCGATGTGGGACTCGATCCCAGAACCCCAGGATCATGATCTGAGCCAAAGGCAGAGGCTTAACCTACTGAGCCACCCAGGCACCTGGGACACATACTTTTTACATAAAGTTTACTTTTCCTAAAACAAGGGATGGGGATGGCAAAAAAGGAAAGCAAGACACCCAGTTGCCAGGATGGGCAGAAAGTGACTAATTCTACACCATTTTAATTGCTTCTCTGCCATGCATTTATTCCATTTATTTTTTATCATTGTTATATAGGCTGCCCTGTAATTTGTAGCTTTAATAGTCTCACTTGGCTTTGCCTCACCAACTGCAATTGAATTGGAAACACCTGCTAGCAAGAGCCATATTTTCTTCTCACTGAATTTAACGTTGTATGTTCTGGTGCTCCATATGACATCTGGCCTACCTATCTCCATTCCTTCTTAATGTTCGGTCTTCCTCCTAACCTTGTAATGACTCCTAAGCTTCCTCTTATTAATTCTATCAACGAATTTACTGGGTACAGCTCCTACCATACAGCCGACAAAAATAAGATGGAAACAGTTGGCAGACCACTGGAGTCTGAGAGGTAGCAGGAAGCTGGGAATGCAGCTGAGTATTGCTGGGGAAGGATGAATTCGCCCACAAAGGAGGAGATTGGAGGCAGTTGAGGGTGCAGGAAGGGTATATGAGGCAGAAGAAGCAGCCCTGACAAGGGTCGATGAAGGAAATTTGGGGGCTATATGGGGGACTGCAAAATATATCATTGGGCTGGAACAATAAATTGGAATAGACAAAGAGGGGAGAAGAATGAGGGTTGAAAGTGTAGAATTATGCACTGTCCAGTCCGTGGAGGACAGTACTGACTGGATCCAGATGGGAGCTGGTTGGAGTTGGACTGGAGGGAGAGAGGAGTCCTAGGAGGATGGGGACACAGCCATAATGCCCTCCCTAAGCTATTGGATTCACCATGGCACTTTTCACCTTCTGCAACATCTCCTGTGAGAACATGGCCTCCCAGGACTAGCACATCTCTTGGACAATTTAGTAAAGACTGATGTGTCTCCCAAAGATGCTTCCTTGATATAGAACCTAGGTGCCCAACTAGGCATAGTATTTAAGCATGCACATTTATTTAGTTTGCAAACACTTGTTTTCTCTGAAAATGTTTTCAAACAGAAAACAGACCAGACCTTATTATTTTCATATGTTTATTTCACTTGTGCAACAAAACAACCGCTAATGGGAATAAGAGGGTGGTACTGCAGATCAGTTGTTTTTACTGCGCTTATCATTAGGTTCACTGTATTGGCAGTTGCGCCTGTGTAAGTATATTTGGAAATACTCGCCTCATAGTGCAAGAGCTATTCACTCACAGAGCTGAGACTTTAAGCAAGATTCGTAGAGATTTGTAGAGCTCAGAATGAAAGCTAGAATTGCCATTTGGCAGTTGAATTGTGGCGCATGGATAATCATTGCCATTAAATTACCTATTCTGGCTATCGTCACTGCCCCAATTTGCTCGGTACTTTGCACTTGAGTGGCTGCCCTTGACTGGTTTCAGAGCTCAAGGGGCTGGAGGGATGTTTGTAAGTTTCAGAGGTCATGAATTTGAATAGCCGTGAAGTATGCGATAGGGAGTTCTGGAGTGAGAACTGTGATTAAGTGACCTCTAATGTTCCTTCCATTTACATAACCCCCTGTCCTTGGGCCACAGATACCTGAGGTTACTACATGTATAATTATTTTCTTCTAAAATAAAGTTAACCAAACTTCAGGCAGGTGAGTCGGTGGCCAGTTGGAATGGTGGAAGAGAGAGTTGGACCATGCTGAGATCTGCTTTCATACTTTCTGAGATTTAGAACCTTGTTTCAGAGCAATGCCAGGTCCCCAGCGTCTAGACATGACTTCACTTCCACTCATTTGTCCCCCATTTGAGTCAGGGGCACTCGCCTAGTTTCCTCATTTGTGGCCCATGGTTTTCAGTGCCCTGACTGTGTTGCCTTGCTGGGCTTCTGTTCACCCACCCTTCACCATCATCTTTAAGCTCAATTGTGTCCCCCAGGGATAGATCTAGTCTTAGAGAAGAAGGGCTATATGGGGGCACTTGGAGCCTAAAATCCTCTTTAATTCCCCCACTCTCAGACTATCACTACAGCAGATTTTAGCCCCATTTCCCACCTTTGCAGGGCTGCTGACCTGTCACATGCTGCTAACCTTCTGGATACTAATGCCCTGCTCTCTGGACCTTGTCTGATCTCCCACCCTACTCCTGCTCAAAGTCCCAGTCTGTCCCAGCCCCTGCCAGGCCAGAGGCCCACTTAGGATCCTGGATTTGGTTTCTGCCAGAAGTGAAGGTAAGATCTCAGGCTCTGTCAAAGCCTTATCTTGGTTATCAGCACCACATTATTTTTTATCACTTTCTAATTGGCTTTGCCGGCTATGGATTACTTTGCTGGTCTTTGACCAGAGCTTGGCCTGACAATTTTATGCCTCTTACTTCCGGGGAACTCTCGGGGCCTCTTCAACCAGCGGGTTATTGCCTTACTCCCACAGCTGGCTCACATGTGCTCAGACTGACCCAGCCTTAACCAACGGCTGCAACGGGCCCAGATCTTCTGATCCCAAACCACTGTTCTTTCCATATGCCACAATGCTATGGGCTATCGCAGCATCTCTTAGACTCTGCTCTGTAAAAATTACTGTTCCAGGAGACAATAGGCATTTGTAGAACAAGCAAATGAATTCACTAAAAGGCATTTATACGTGTGTGTTTTTGTGGTCATGTGACTTTGGAAAATGCTCTGTTAAAAAATATTAAATGGGTTACTTCATTACAAGATTTTAGGCTCCCTAATGGGGATTGTAATATTCAAG
Source organism: Taxidea taxus jeffersonii (assembly GCA_003697995.1). NCBI lineage: Eukaryota > Metazoa > Chordata > Mammalia > Carnivora > Mustelidae > Taxidea > Taxidea taxus. The sequence goes on along the minus strand of ML107749.1, from coordinate 104,545 downwards.
GCATGGGAGGAGAGAAGCAGAGTACATAGATTTTTTCAAATTTATTGTCCTATAGAGTTTTTTTTCTGTGGATCACTCTAAACATGTCACCAGACTTAAGCTCCTTTCTTTGACACTGACCTGGAGTCTCCTGAACAAATTTCTTTCAGACTTAACATAAATAGAGCAGGGGAGTCAAGACATCCCCCCAAATTAGAATAAAGCTGGACCCGTACCTTACACCATTCATGAAAGCCAACTCAAAATGGAGTAAGACCTTAATATATGACTTGAAACTATACAACTCCTAGAAGAAAACAGAGGGGAAAACTTGACATTGGTCTTGGCAATGATTTCATGGTAGGACACCAAAAGCACAGATAACCAAAGCAAAAATAGGCAAGTGGGGGCACCCATGTGGCTCAGCTGGTTAAATAACTGTTAATTTGGGCTCAAGTCATGATCTCAGGGTCCTGAAATCGAACCCTGGGTAGGGCTCTGCACTGGGTGTGGAGCCTGCTTAGGATTCTCTTTCTTCCTCTCCCTCTGCCCCTTCTATGGCTCATGCTTGCTCTCTCTCAACAAACAAACAAACAAAGAAACAAACAAGCAAATGGAACTGCATCATACTAGACAGCTTCTGCATAACAAAGGAAACATTTAACAGTGAAAAGGCAACAAATGGGATGGGAATAGATATTTACAAATCATTTATCAAATAAGGAGTTAATTTCCAAAATACATAAAGAACTCCTACAACTGGGTAGAAAAAATAACCCTAAAATGGACTAAGGACACAAATAGACATGTCTCCAAAGAAGCATACAAATGGCCAAGAGGTAAAAAAAAAAAAAAAAAAGAAGAAGAGGACACTGCCTGCTCAGTGTCCCCAATCATCAGAGAAATGCAAATCAAAACCACAGTGAGATACCACCTCAAACCTATTAGGAGGTTATTATCAAAAAGTCAAAAGAGATAAATGTTAACTAGACTTATTGTGGTGATCAGTTTGCAATATATACAAATATTAAATCACTATGTTGTACACCTGCACTAACATAACGCTGTATGTCAATTATACCTCAATTTTTTAAAAAAGGCAAAAGATAACATCTTGGTGAGGATGTGGAGAAAAGATAATTTTTGTACAGTATTAATAAGAATAATTGGTCAATAAATTGGTCATAGCCCTTAGGGAAAACAGTATGGATATTCCTCAAAAAAATAAAAAATAGAATGACTATAGGGTCCAGCAATCCCACCTCTGGGAATTTATCCAAAATAATTGAAATCAGGATCTCAAAGAGATATTAGCACCTTCATGCTCATCGAGCCCTACTCACAATAGCCAAGATATGGAAACAGACTAAATTTCCATTGAGAGATGAATGGATCAGGAAAATCTGATATATATATATATATATATATATATATATATATATATATACACATATATATATGTATATATACACAATGGAATATTACTTAGATTTTAAAAAAGAAGGAAATTCTGCAATGAGTAACAACATAGATGAAACTTGAGCTTATGCCTAAGGGAAATAAGCTGGTCACAAAAAGACACTTTATGATTTCATTCATGTGAAGCAACTAAAATACTCAGGTTCATAAAATCAAAGAGTGGAATAGAGGTTGCCAAGGGCTGGGAGTAGGGAGGAAATTGGGAATTACTAATCAAGAGGTACAAATTTTAATTAAGCAAAATGAATAAGTTCTAGAGATCTACTGTATACATTGCACCTAATGTATACATTAGGTGTATAGTAAATGATGTGCACTTAAAAAGTTGTAGTGGGGGTTGATCTCATATTTAAGTATCCCATAAATGAAATTTTTTAAAAAAATGAAATTATAGCAATTAAAAAGAAGTGAAGATATTAGAGGCAAGATGGTGGAGAAGTAGCAGATTGAAATGACATCAAGTCCCAGGAGTTCAGCTAGATACTTATCAAAACATCCCAAACACTTACAAACTCAACAGGAGATTGAAGAGAAGAAGAGCAGCAATTCTAGGAACAGAAAATTGACCACTTTCTGAAAGGTAGGACATGCAGAGAAGTGGATCTGAAGCAACGGGAAGATAGACCACAGAGGGCAGGGCCAGCTCCTGGGAAGCTGTAGAGCAATGGAGCACAAAATCAGAACTTTTAGAAGACTGCTCCACTGAGGGACATTGCTCCAGAGGCTAAGTGGCGGGGGGGAGCCCTCATGGGGACAGTGTGGTCTCAGGTTCCGTGGAGTCACAGAAAGATTGGGGGTGTCTGAGTGTGGCAGAGCTCCCAGGTATCTGAGCAGGGAAGCCAACTACAGAGACAGAGCTTAGTAGTGAGCTTTCAGATTGGGGTTATCTTAAACCATGATACAAGGCACAGTTGGGACACTGCCCTTCAAGCAGGGAACCCACAAGTGGTAGATCTGGGAAGACTCACCTTCCTCCTTTGGGAGGAGCAGCAGCACAGCAGGAATCTGCTGGGTTTGGAGACTCCAAACAGGGCCATGCTCCAGAGATAGAAATGCTCAGTCACAGACCAGGTGAGCACGTAGTGCACCTGGAGACCAGGGAGATGGGAGGGATTGACTGCTTGTATCTGGGGCCACACTGAGGAGTGGGGCCCTGAGCTCTCAGCTCCTCTGGGCCAGAGATTGGGAGGCTGCCATTTTCATTCCCGTCCTCCAAAGCTGTACGGAAAGCATTCAGGGAAGAAAAGCTCCCGAGAGTGAACCCGAACAAATTACTCAGCCTGGCCCCTGGCAAGGGTGGTGCAATTCCACCTCAGAAAGAGACATTTGAGAATCATGGCAACAGGCCCTACCCCCAGAAGATCAGCAAGAACATCCAGCCAAGACCAAGCTCACTGGTCAAGGAGAATGGAATTCCAGAGCTAAGGGAAAGCAATGCATAGAATTCATGGCTTTTTCCCTATGATCCTTTAGTTTTGCAAAGTTACATTTATTTTATTTTATTTTTTTTCTTATTCTGTTTTTTTAACTTTTTCTCTTTCCTCTTTTAACTATTTTTAACTAGATTATCTTTACAATACCTTTCTAAAAAATTGTTTTAAACCTTCATTGTTATAGTCATATTTTATCCCTTCATTCTATTTAACTTTATTTTTTGTATGCATATAGGTTTTTTTTTCCTAAAAAATTTTGGGATACAATTTCTTCTAATAGATCAAAATATACCCTAAATCTAGCACATGGCTTTGTTCTAGGCTCCAGCCTGAGCACATTCTCTCATCTTTTTTTTCCAACCAACTTATCAATTCCTTTTTTAGAGTTTTTTTTAAATTTTCATCTTTACAGTCATATTCCATCCCTTCATAATGTTTATCCTATTTTTGAATATATATATAATTTTTTCTTTCTTTAAAATTTTGGGAGGTAGTTTCCTCTAAGAGTCCAAAATACACCCAAAATCAAGTTGGTGGCTCTGTTCTAGTCACCAGTCTAGTATGTGTGTGTGTATATACATATACATATATATATGTATATATATACATATATATATTTCTTAGACTTATTTTTTTATTTTTATCCCTTTTTTTTCCCCTTTCTTCTCCTCCCAGTTTTGGGTCTCCTCTGATTTGGTTAGTGTACATTTTTCTGGGGTCTTTGCCACCCTTTTATTCTCTCATTCATACATTCTTATCTGGATAAAATGACAAAGCAGAAAAACTCACCACAAAAAAAACCCCCAAAAAACAAACAAAAAAGACAGTACCGAAGGCTAGGGACCTAATCAATACAGACATTGGTATTATGTCAGAACTAGAGTTCAGAATGACAATTCTCAAGGTGCTAGCGGAGCTCCAAAAAGGCATGGAAGATATTAGAGAAACACTGTCTGGAGAAATAAAATCTGTTTCTGAAGAAATAAAAGAACTAAAATCTGACCAAGTTGAAATTTAAAAAAGCTATTAATGAGGTGCAACCAAAAATGGAGGCTCTTACTGATAGAATACATGAGGCAGAAGAGAGAATTAGTGATATAGAAGATCACATGACAGAGAATAAGGAAGTTGAGCAAAAGAGAGACAAACAACTACTGGACCATGAGGGGAGAATTTGAGAGATAAGTGATACCATAAGACGAAACAATACTAGATTAATTGGGATTCTAGAAGAAGAAGGAGAGAGGCGGCAGGAGGTATATTGGAGCAAATTATAGTAGAGAATTTCCCTAATATGGCAAAGGGAACAAGCATCAAAATCCAAGAGGTGCAGAGAATCCCCCTCAAAATCAATAAAAATAGGTCCACACCCCATCATCTAATAGTAAAACTTATAAGTCTTAGTGACAAAGAGAAAAATCCTTAAAACAGCTCTGGACAAGATGTTTATAACATAAAATGGTAGAAATATTAGATTGGCAGCAGACTTATCCACAGAGACCTGGCAGGCCAGAAAGAACTGGCATGATATATTCAGAGCACTAAATGAGAAAAATATGCAGCCAAGAATACTATATCCAGCTAGACTATCATTGAAAATAGAAGGAGAGATAAAAAGCTTCCAGGACAAACAAAAACTAAAAGAATTCGCAAAAAGCAAACCAGCCCTACAGGAAATATTAAAAGGGGTCCTGTGAGTAAAGAGAGAGCCTAAAAGTAGGAGACCAGAAAGGAACAGAGACTATATACAGTAACAGTCACCTTACAGGCAATACAATGGTACTAAATTCATATCTTTCAATAGTTATCCTGAATGTAAATGGGCTAAATGCCCCAATCAAAAGACACAGGGTATCAGAATGGATAAAAAAACAAAACCCATCAATATGCTGTCTACAAGAACCTCATTTTAGACCCAAAGACACCTCCAGATTTAAACTGAAGGGGTGGAAAACAATTTACCATGCTAATGGACATCAAAAGAAAGCTGGGGTGGCAATCCTTATATCAGATCAATTAGATTTTAAGCCAAAGACTATAACAAGAGATGAGGAAGGACACTATCTCATACTTAAAGGGTCTATCCAACAAGAAGATCTAACAATTTTAAACATCTATCCCCTAACATGGGAGCAGCCAGCTATATAAACCAATTAATAATAAAATCAAAGAAACACATAGACAATAATACAATAATAGTAGGGGACTTTAACACCCCACCCTACCCC
>ML107749.1:25277-92591 GCA_003697995.1 Taxidea taxus jeffersonii | reverse complement strand
CGATGTGGGACTCGATCCCAGGACGCTGGGATCATGACCTGAGCCAAAGGCAACTGCTTAACCAACTGAGCCACCCAGGCACCCCTTGTATTCAGTTTCTAACTCTCCTAATACCTCCTTTGTATTTCTATCATTTCATTTAGATACATTGGATTATAATGTCCACAGGTCTGTTTCCTTTCTGACATGTGAACTTGAGCTCCAGGCCTGTGTGCTTTCCTTTACTCAACATGTGGTAACACAGCACCTACCACGTTCCAGGCGCTATTCTAGATGCCGAGGATCAGCAATGAACAAATACCCTGGTATGGATGGTAGCTACTGTCCTGTGTGGAATTCTTCTTTGCGTTCTTAGCTTCCGGCATAATGCCTGACCCACAGTGGGTGCTCAAATATTTCATGGATGGATGAGTGGAGTGATAAAATGAACATTTCTGTTGGTGGGGACCCTGTATTTGAACAAAATGAGCCAAACCCTAGTGTGAAATCAACTCTTCTAATTTCTTTCTTCTTTTCTTAAAGATTTTATTTATTCATTTGAGAGAGAGAGACAGAGAGAGAACAAACAGAGGGAGAGGCAGCGGGAGAAGGAGAAGCACGTTCCCTGCTGGAGCTGGGAGCTGATGTGGGGCTCCATCCCAGGACCCTGAGATCATGACGTGAGCCAAAGGCAGACGCTTAAGCATCTGAGCCATCCAGGCACTCCAGCTCTTCTAATTTCTAAAGAGAATGAGAAACAATTGGCATAGGATTATTGGAAATGAGCTACCTTTTTGCCTCTTCCACCTCCCTCCAGATATCCAGTTTGGCTTCTGGCTATGGATACAGCAAGAGAGGAGCGAAAACCAGATCAAGCAGGTGCAGAACTGGAGTTTCTCCTCTGTAGGGATCAAGAACCACCCAAAGACTCCTAAGAAATCTCTGACCTTTTTCCTCCTGAAGCTATTAACTGCAAGTGATTCCTATATTGGGAAATATAAAAAGATGGGCCAGAAAATAACTGCAATGTTCCATGTCTCTAAATTTCTAAGTTTGAAGTCTCTCCATTTCATTTTTGCATTAATTACGTCTGTTTGGGAGCCAAGTCCAGGAAAAGAATCTAAAATCACAGAGGTTGGGGTTGGTGGTGGGCAGAGCTGGATGCCGTCTCCCTTTGCAGATTTTACAAAAATGCCCCAACAAAACTATTACTGACATTTTAAGTCTGGTTCACATGACTCTTACCTTGGTCTTTGCGAGAGTACATTCCCTGGATGCCTCAGAAATATTCTAAAAATAATTTTTATTTATAGTTTTTAAAATTCCACAACATATGCACATGGTGTAAACCTCAAGAGGCTGCAAAGAACAAATCATGAAAAGAACATGTCCTTCCTTTCCTCTTCCTGTCTCCTGGGCAGCCTATTCCTCTCCCTGGAGGTATCCACTGCCATGTTTTTGATATGTCCTTGTAAGGTATTTTATGAATATCTGTATTTTGGAAATAATAAAGACGCTGGCATCCAACATGCTTCACATAGTCAGCTACTTGAAGTCAACTAGGGTAAAAACTATTTTGGATTTTTAATTCAAATAATTCTTGTTCAAATCCTTACCTTCATTTTCTATCTCCTTTCAAGAAAAGAGGTAAAATAAGGGTCTTGAAACAGTGAAAGAGTGCTGGCAGGAACTAAGGTCATTACATAGCAGAAATGAGCCTCACTTCCCACCTGAAAACCACATGATTTCTCCTGAATGGCCAAGTTTCCTTAAGAAGGTAAGGGACACAAATTTTCCTAACCAAGGGATGGATCACGTCTCCTTCGCTCAAATCCAAGTTTAAGAAAGGTGCCTGATGCATCTACAGGACCATACAATAAGACCAATGCTCCCAGAGCCCAGGGGCTACAACAATCTGAGATTTTATGATACAATCAGTGCAGTTTATGACGCATCAGATCTTACTTTATTTTTTGAAAATTGGCAAACCTTCAATCCAATATATATAGAAACGCAAATCAGAGTAACGTCACATCCCAAATGTTCTTGGTTAATCACACCTTATACATAATGCTCAAAGCCATGAAGAATTGATCAGTTGCATCAATTAGTTATTCATCAGTGCAATGAAGCTTTAAGATGTTTTCCCATCCATGCTTGGTAGTGTAGCAATTCTTAACAGTTATATAGAATTTTACAGTAGGGGTACTGGTCCTAAAATAAGTGGGACTATGTATAGCAAAATCATTATTGTGGATTTCCGGGTTAACTCCCTGTTAAGATTTATCCATCAGATCTGGGGTGAGGATTGATGAGTATTCTCCTCACAGACTCTGAAATCAGTGGTCATCCAAGCTGACTACACATTGGCATCTCCTGGGGAGCTTTTAAAAAATGCTCATGCCTGGGTCTCAGGCCCTTAGACTCGGGCATAACTGGTTTGGAGTTTAGCCTGGGGCACTGGATTTCCCCAAGCTCCCCCCCGGCTGATTTTGATATGCAACCAGGATCAAGAACCACTACTGTAGATCTTGACCGGGACTGCTGGATTGTGAAATCTCTTCGGATCATGAGAAACTGTTTACTTCTCTCCTTTGGAATTGGTGTAATCTTCTCCCATATAGGCACTACTCTGCATGAAACTGAGGCACAGTCGCGGGCTCCTCGGTGTGATCTAGAGACCAGTAGCATCCACATCACCTAGGTCCCCACCCCTCTCAACTGAAACAATCTGCATTTTAACAAGATCCCCGAGTGTTTCATTTGCTCACTAAAGTTTAAGGAGCATAGCAGAGTGGCCTCAAATTATGTGTGCATTGTAACAAGCTCCCAGGTGCTGTGGTGGTCCACAGTGGCAAGGATCTTAAGCCCTTATCCCACCATGAGTTTCCAGAAAAAAAGGTGTGAGATGCTGGTTCTCTCCTTCACTGCAAACCTGAATCGAACTCTCTGGGAACCTGCCTTTACAAGACTGCTCATTCCCAGGTGATTATCTCCATGCAAGGTTGAGAATCACTGAAGCACTTCCAACTTCTCCCCAGAGTAGGAGTCATTTTCTCCTTTGAAAAGCAGCCTGATCTAATTGTTTAAAAGCTTCTCAGCATTTAACCTAAATTGGCCTAGAGGAAACAGTATTACTCTCTAAAGAAAAAGAAATTGTCTCTTCCTTAGCCCTACAAATAACTGAGGATAGTCTTTCTCCTGCCCAAATAATCTTTGCCCTGAGGTTTATATTTCTCAACAATTGCTCCTGATTCTGTTTCTTACTCTTCCAGTGATCCCTCCAACCCCCACATTGGAAACCTTGTAGTTCAGCATAGCCCTCAAAGTCGGGCAGCTCAAACCAGATGAAGAAACCTCCAAAGTGAGCCACAAAAATATATAAATCAGACTGTCGTAAACTCTGACCCAAACATTTTACATATATATATATATATGTAGAGAGAGAGAGAGAGAGAGAGAGAGAAAGAATAATGCAGCTGGGGGTTGCTTACATTATGTTAATTCAATATTAAGCTTCTGTTTAACCACAACTTCTATGTCCCTTTCTCTTGGATCATCAAGAGATACTGCCCCACTTCTATACTTTCGCAATTATTTATTGAATTTTAAGTATCAGGCTTTCCTTATAAGCCAAATAAATTTCATCACTGTGATCTCTGTGCTCACTGGCTCAGCCTGACAAAGTAGTTCTGGTTATCAGTCCTGAGTAAACAGCCTGGGATTCAGATTCAAGTCTGATCTGTACAACTCTGTTGTAGAGCCTTAAGCAAGCTCCTCAGCCTTTATAAGCCAATTTTTTAATCTACAGAATGGGTACAATAATGGTACCTGTAAGATAGTTATAAGGTTTCAATGAGACAATGTAAACAACACTTTGTAAAGTATAAAGCTGCATAAATGGTTAAGAAATAATCCACAAGCTATGAATAACTTACAAACTTAATAACCACAACACTGATTTATGTATTCAACCCCCACAAAAAGAAATGGCAGTCTTGAAACCACCTGAAAATCACACTCTGTCTCCTCCCTCCTGTCTCGTTCCCTCTCTCCCTCCTCCTTTGTCTCCTCCTCCCGTTCTAGTTTGCTTTTCTGTTTGTAAAGTTTCTGCCTTCTGTTGACAAAAGAGGAAGGGAAACCTGGCCTGAGAACCATAAAACCAAATGCCAGAAGTGTTCTCTAGAAACCAACCACGTGGAAGTGGTTGAAAGCAGAAAAGCTACTGACAATGTCACTGACAATGGAGTCAAAGTGTTCAGACAGGCCATCTACTTCTACTTTCCCACTGAAAGAGGAACTCAAAATTGCTGATGTCCCGGCCATTGGAATTCTATAGAGCTGGGGTTTCTCAGGCTAAGGCAGTTATGTGATCAAATATAAGATACAATGTCATATAAAACAATACATATAAGGTGATGTAATATACTCCATCAACATAAGACTTTACCTTGCCCAATGGCCAAGAAAGTCCCCCCGAAGCTACTCAGGGAGAAAGAAGGTTCACACAGAAGCCTGTGAACTGGTCTAGATCCCCCACAAGTAGTAAACTTCCTAGATGGACACAAGGCAGAATATACTCCAGCACCTGGTCCTCATTTCCACCTCTCCACCCCCAAATCCTCATTTCTTAAAATAGGGATGAACTCAAACCTAGGAGCCTCCGATTTACCCTCAAAAGACCCAGGAATGTTTAGTCACCTTTAATGCTTGGTCATCTTTCTCTACGTACCTCCAGATACTCTTCCAGACGCAAGGCTTTGTTAACATGCACGATTTACAGATCAGAAATACTGAGATTTCTAGAATACACACATTCTTTTCCAAGAGACTCATCAAAGGGTTACAACTTGAGCACATGTATAAGGCAAGTAGTAAATACACTCAAACTACTCAAGTAACAAACACCTAATATTTATTAATAAATTAGTACACTTGAAGGCATTTTTCTGATATCAGTCCCTCACCACGATCCACAACCCCCGCCCACACAAAGGGAGTCCACACCACCTTTGCATTCGAGTCTGCCAACTGAACATTAGAGAGCGAGCGCAGGTTTATAAATGGGAGCAGAGTTGCAAATATATCGGACAAGAGTTCTTACAGTGCAGCCATTTTTAATTAAAGTGATTTGGAGGACGAAGGAGACCCACCAAGACCAAGGCCTTGAGGCGGACTGGACCTACCGGCTATGTGTGTATAAAAAACAAGACATCTTTTAAAGCAAAGCTGGGCAAATTCCCTATGGAAAAAGGTGCCACTGGCTCTCAGTTGTGACTTTCCAAAGTGCAGCAGTATGTTCCAGAACAGCTCAATTCCTAAAAAGATGAAGTTCAAGTTCTTTGGTGGCCCAGTTGTCAAGCCACTTAAATAGCAAGTTCTGATGGCTTGAGGATTTCATGTCTCCAGCCCAGAGCATATTAGCATAAGAGGAGCACAAGTAATCAAGCATTCTACACAGTGCTCAAGTGAAAACCATACAATCAGCAACAGTGTGGTCAAGTTTCAGCCATGAATATGAACTGTACACCAAGGCATATTAAAAAGAGAACTCAAAGTCTAATTGTATTACAGTAACTCAACGGGGTATTACATTTCTTCAACCCTTAAGAAAATTTGTAGATTACAAATAATAATAAAAATAGTAATCATTAAAAAAAAAAGCTGACGTGGATGTTGAGACATGAAGACTGTTTAGAGAAATCACAAGATGCCATTATACTTTTAAGAGGTTAAGAGCCTCACAATCCAGTGTGCAAGGAAAGTCACACTGCATCTGGGGTCCATTAAGTGAATTTAAAGTGCACAGAACAATTCGGAAAATACATAAGAAATCAAAATGAAGAAAATATGGAACCCAAAAAACTTTAGTGGTGGGTATTTTTCAACAGTTACACCTCAAGAAGGCTTATAGACTAATGTCATAGAAGGGTTAAAAAAGAAAAAACTTAAAACACTGGCCAGATACTCTGTTAAACACACACACACACACACACACACACACACTCACACACACCCAAAAAGCTAGAAAAACAAAAACAAAACCAACGAAAAACCACCCTGCCACTAAACTGAGTCATTTCCAAAGTGTAGCAGACCTCGGGTTCTACAACAGGTCAGGAAGATGGCTATACACAGAGTCCAAGAGGGTCTGACTGGCTTCCTGGCTCTTGACTCCAATAATCTCAAACAGCCGGTCCAGCTTGTCCTCGGCCTGAGGAATCTCTTCGATCACCCGCAGCTCCTCAGGATTCAGAATGTGGAGCATGTCGTCAAAAATAGGCTGCAAGTCACAGGGGTCCAGGCGTACCTGCCGCAACACTGTGTCCTTCTTTTCTGTGGGGAGGAGAAGGGAGGGAAGGGGACAGAGATAAGGGATGTATGGGGGAAACCGAGGAGAGGAGGAGAGCTAGGAGGAACAGCTCCTCACCTAGAAGGCTGTCCCCACCCCCACCCTCAAGGTGAGTAAGGGAACCTCTGGCACATTTTAAACAACCCAGTAGTTTTTATGTGCCTTGCACTTAAGATAACAAACAAGATTTGAGTCCTGGAGATCAGACAGGGAACCACTTGACTAGGTTGTTGATTGTCATTAGCATGACTTTGCCTCGACTTAAGACATCTAGATTCTTCTAAAACTCAGAAGAATGCTGGAATACTTACAGAAACTTAAATAAAATGAAAACAAAATGAAACAACCCTCTCCCCATCTGTAATGTGTTTACTAAACAAAGACATCAGTCCCCCCTGGCTCTCAAAAATTCCACATCAAAAAAAAAAAAAAAAAATTCCACATCAGTGTAGTCTGCTCATCTGACTGCTAATGACACCGCCAAATTTTAAAACTAAACTGCTAAGAGCAAAAGCACATAAATAAGAAAATACTGCTTCTTGGGCCAGACCTCACACAATGTGGTGAAGGACTGTGACTTTTATTACTATTATAAAAAGTTTTCTCCAAAATACAACATGGAACATAAAATACAAACTAAAATACAAATCTTTCATATAAATATAAAAAAGATCATGTAAATAGGTAAGGTATAGAAAATAGAACATATTTTATAAACATAAAATAAAACCCTTTCACAAAAATATAATTCCCCAAACCGGGAAATTCCCCAAACCGGGAAATTCTGAACAAAAATTTGTCATCAATACAGCATGTATGCTGATCCCTATCGTGCTATTAAAAACTGAAAGTGGCAAATTATTTACCAAAATACTAACCCACAATGTTTAAAACACTGCTATTTGCGGGGCACCTTCAGCTCAGGTCATGATCCCAGGGTTCTGGGATCGAGCCCCACATCAGGCTCCCTGCTCAGCCAAGAGCCTGGTTCTCCCTCTCCTTCTGCCTGCCGCTCCCCCTGCTTGTGCTCACATGCTCTCTCTGTCTCTAATAAATAAATAAAATCTTTTTTAAAAAATTGCTATTTGCAATGATTCTTAAGAGATTAATTTTAATTTGAGTTACTGAAACCTACACTTCTGACTCTCAAGATAGGTTATACTTTAAATCCTTGGATTCTACAAACCTGGTAAATAGTTTTCAACAAAACCTGCCAGACTGCATTTTAGCAGACCTTCCCGAAACACCTTTGATAGCGTCATGAGGATAAAGGGCGACCAATGCAGACTCTCCCCTAGATAATCAGAGCTATAAAGACCTTCTGGGTGGGTCCTGGCTGGCGAGTGACGTTGTTTTCTATCAGGCCCAGGAGACCCATCATCCTGGGTTCTATGATACATCTTCCTGGGCAGGTCACCCAGATGACTCAGCTACCACTGGATTGTGCAACCGTTGGGGGAGAAACCCCAGGGTCTCCTCTGGGGGAGGCTTATGGAATACGCCTTGTAACCGTCTTACCAATGTCCGTACCTTTGGTAATAAAGGAGCCCGTCCTGCTCAGCGCCGAGGAGCCGCTGGATGTGGAGTCACAGCGAAGAAGGGGCTCAGACTCATCCACGAAGAAGCCCTTGTTCTTCTCCAGCGGGGAAGGCTCCACCGTCAGCAGAGTGGAATTCTCCAGTTTCGTGTTGGGGCTAGGGATGGGGCTCGGGCTAAGGGGGCTGGGACTCATCGGGAGAGCCAGTTTGTCAGTTTCCAGCTAGGGGAGGAAACAAACAAAAATGTTTTTTTATTACATACTTCAAAAATTATAGAGAAAGAAAATGAAACTGAAACCCCCTCAGGTGTTCTTTTTGTTCCATTTGTTTTATATATAAATTCTGCTGTTTTGACAATCCATAACTTACATTATTGCTAGATACACACACACAGAGACTTTTTAAACCCTTCAAAAATATACATGGAGCTATATGTAAGCATTAAAAATTAGGAAGCAGGGGAACCTGTGTGGCTCAGTCGGTTAAGGGTCTGCCTTCTGCTCAGGTCATGATCCCGGGGTCCTGGGATCGAGCCCCGAATCAGGCTCCCTGCTCAGCGGGGAGTCTTTTTCCCCCTCTGCTTCTTTCCCCTCCTGCTTGCTTTCTCTCTCTCTCTCTCAAATAAAATCTTACCCAAAAAAAAAAAAAAAAAAAAAAGGGAAGTATATGCACCAAGCTGTTACCTCACAGGAGTGGAACTGGACAAGGGAGTAAAGAAGAAGATCTGCAACTTAAAATATACTTTGATAGAGCTGGAAATGGTCTTAGATAATACCTAGTACATTCTCCTCTATATGGGTTGAATTATACCCATCAAAATTCATACGTTGAAGTCAAAACTTCCTGAGCTTCAAAATGTGACTGTACATAGAGACAGGAACAACTAAGGAATTTTAAAAAGAGGGGATTAGGGGTTAGTTGGGTCCTATACCAATATGACTTGTGTCTCTATGAGAAGCCATTAGGACACAGACACACACAGTGGGATGACCATGTGAAGACAGAGGGTGAAGGCTACCATCTTCTACAAGACAAGGAGAGAAGCCTGAGGACATCTCTACTTCAAACTTCTAGCCTCCAGAATTGTGACAAACCCTGTTTGTGCTGTTTCAGTCTGTGGTACTTCATCATGGTAGCCCAAGCAAACTAACACACCCTCTCTTTACAAGTAAGGAAACTGAGGTCTAGAGAAATGATATGACTTTCTTAATGATGGGCTCCTGCCCAGTAGGGGGCAGAACTAAGGTCCTAGGCTTCCTGACTCCCACTTCAGAGCAGCTCGAGAGAACACCAGAGGCAAAAGCATCTGAATGGAGAGAGTGAGGACCGCCCCCTGGGAGCCAGGGTACAGCTCCAAGGGATTTAGTGGAGGCCTTCATGAAGCTCGAATTCTGGAGGGCAGGGTCAGAAAGACAGTAACAAGCAAGCAAACAAACAAGAAGGTTTCAGATGGAAATGGTGAGCTTCATGAGCATCAGCTGGTATGTGGAGAATAGATTTTAGGGGGGCAAGAAACAAAATAGAGAGACCAGTTAGGATGCTGCCACAGTGGCTGGGGGAGATACAAACCACAGCTTACACCCAGGTATGGAATAGGGAAATAATAGATGCTATCCCCCCATTTTACAGGTGAAACCACTAAGGCCCAGAGAGGGCACACAGCCATGGGGAGAAGGCTAGTGCTCAACTCAAGTTGGCTCGATACCTCTACTCGGCTTGTCATTTGCTGCTAGGCTTTCAAACTCTGGCAGGCACTTGTGGCATTGACCTTAATGGACCAAGTCCATTGACCTCAATCTTTTTATTGGCTCTTCTGGCAGGGATGCAAATCCCGGAGCCAGGTGGCCAGATCCCACGGGGCAGGGTTTAGGGAGTGTTGATCACCACTCATTAGAACCCTCATGACTTCACTCACACATGACAAGCAAAACATTTTCAAGTTCCTCAATCGGGAAGACATTAACCCTCATTTCAAATGAGGTTGAAAGGTTGTAAAAAACACAAAGCAAACACAACTGTCTCTTTTACAACCTGTAAGGCCTGAGAAATTCTTACAACTGACTGCAGATTCCCAAGACCACCGATTACTGCACACATCTACCATTCCAACAGCCTTTGTCCTCTGTACAACCACCCATACCCCGCGCTTCTGTCTCCCGTGCAAGTTTAAGACTTGGGTAATGCATTCCCAGCTGCCCCTTCCCATCCACAAAGTTTTATGTATGTGCTTTTAAATTTTTTAATTCAATAGGGCCCTGGCATGTGCCCCTCCTCCCTGAAACGCACATGGCCATTCATGCCAATACACATTTTTTATTCACTCAATTAGACAAAGAGCACTTGTCTACACTTTGGTTCTCATGGACAACATTACATTGGACAACATGGTCAGTCAATATAGTGCACTGTTCTTGCTTAAAGAGAGAAATTCCTGCCCACAAATCACATGCCAAAAGACTAAGGAGTCCACCCACCCATTTCCTGAACTTAGTTCAAAACTTTAAATATTTAATTTCTCCCCCACTTTTGCCAAAGGACCCTATCTGTGGAAATTAAGTACATGATTTCCGACATCATTCAGAAAGACAGACTGTTGCAGAATGCTCTCTTGTAATTAACAATGAGTCGAGTGAATATGAAAATGCCCCTAAGAATGATTTTAGTGTCGCCACAGTGGGGTTAACAACCATAACTGAAGCCCAAAATCATGTGACAATCATCTTCCTAGAAAATCTATTCAGCTACTAAGTATAGGCATCCCCTGCTTTACCCAGGATACACAGCAGCCAGCTGTATTCCAGATTTCTCCAGTTATCTGCAGTTTTTTCTTATAGGAAAAGAAAACCTGTTCATAGATACTTAACTTCTTTCCTCCCTTGACCTTACCATTTATAATATCCATCAAAATTGCATCGCAGCACAGCAACTCAAGCATTGTGCGACATCTGATAGCTCTAATCGGAAGTGAAGTCATCAGGACATGTGGAATGAATTAATTCTTTATTGATTCAGAAAGTTCACTGTTGAGTTCACAGCAAATAAAGAATACCTCTAATAAGATTTAAATACTGAAAGACAAATATTCTAAACAAGAAAGCCAGGAAAGGGTCTCATCCTCTTGCAAAAGCTATAAGCATGAATTTATCCAAACATTCACAAAATAGATTACAAGTGATTTAATTTATTCTTTATGCATCTTTGGGCCTTCCAAGTTCTCTACAGGGAAATATTAACTTTCATGATTATAAAAACAATACATGTTATTTTTAAAAGCAGTTACCACTGATAAGTATGTTTTCCCTTTGGTAACTTGAAAATGTTATGGCTGCTGTGGCTCCTATTTACATTGGTAGCCAAGGAACGGGAGAGTTTGAAGATCACCTACTTGGCTGAGTGCCTCTCTAGACTTTTTTGAAGAGTTCACAGGCCCAAAGGGGCAACACTGCTCCTCAACTTATTGCAGTGAAGTAGATATTAAGCCTCAAGAGAACGGCCTCTCGGGAAACTTGGCCAGTGGGGGCCATCTATCTACCAGATAATCAAAGTCCCTTTGCAGGAACTTTAAAAAGCCAATTCTTTTTGCCTTCTAGCCATGAGCTCATCATGCTCACTTGGAGGCCTCACTGGGGAAATGAGGTAGAGATGGTAAGACACAAAGAAAGGGGAGGAGACAGGGATAATGAGGGGAGAGCTCCCCAGGGAGCCAACACCAGACCGGTGGTTCTATTGTGTGACCTTAAAGACCATGCGATTTATTTTGGCCCAATGAGCCCCCAAATGTCCTCCTGATTACTCTCCATGCAAGTTCACTTAGTCCTTCCAGATACTAGTCCCAGGTGATAGGGGAAGAGAGATAAATGGTTCACCTCAACTCCACGGCTGGGTCACACCCAAAGTTCCTCTGTTGACCTGTTTTCCTTTCTGATTACCAGAACCACTGAGCACATGGAACCAGCCAAATGGATGAGGTCAACAAGGTACTGACTGAAATTTGGGGGCTTGAACACCCCTGGGCTACAGAGGTTTGTAGCAGCGTTTGTGAGAAAGGTGACTGAACTTGTATTTGGGCTACACTCTAATGAGCTATTTCCAGCTGTGTCCCTGCAACCCTGTGCTCCTACAGGTTCCAAAGCCAAGTGCCCTCTCTGGGTGCTCGATTAATTACAGCCTGAAACTGAAGCTCAAAGATAAGTCTTCTCTTTTAATATCAAACCAAAAAGCACTTTCCCCGTTGACTGGCCCTTCCTAAGAGGATACACTGTGGAAGGCTGAAGAGTTTTCTAGTCCTGAGGGATGGTCCAATAATGGGTGGTAAAGGAACAAATCTTGGTCATGGCAAAAGTGATTTATAAATGAAACGAGGTTCTAAGACCACCTTTCTTCCCTCCTGTGATCTAGCAGCTTTCCTAAGTATACACCCAGGAAGTCTTTTCCATCGTGCACTGGATGTTCCGCATAGCCAACTCCTAAGCATCAAAGTCATTAATATCCTGGGATTTCACTGCAAGGGAAGAAAGGAAAAAGACTTCTAACTAGATGTGTGGTCTTAGAAAAATCCCCTCCCTCCTTAGACCTGTTTCCTCATTTCTGAACAAAAAAGATTAGACCTGGGGCACCTGGGTGGCTCAGTGGGTTAAAGCCTCTGCCTTCAGTTCAGGTCATGATCCCAAGGTCCTGGGATCGAGCCCCACATCGGGCTCTCTGCTCAGCAGGGAGCCTGCTTCCCTTCCTCTCTCTGCCTGCCTCTCTGCCTACTTGTGATCTCTCTCTGTCAAATAAATTAAAAAAAAAAAAAAAGATTAGACCAGGTCTTCTCTGTTCAACTTGTGTTTCATTTATTGTCAGCCCTGCTATGTCATTTCCCCACGCCCAACCCACCTACCCCAACTCCCTTTCTCCTTCCAACTTACCCCCAACTGGTTCACTCAACTAAGGTTTACCACTGAGTTATTTTCAATTACTACCCAATTACAATCTCCCTGTGGTTGCACAATCTGTTTTCATAAAACTAATTAACAACTTTGATGCATCAATGACCCCCTGAAATGAAGCATTAATTACCCAGCCTAGATGCTCCTTGCCAATCTGCTAAAGTGGTTCAACTTAACCCCTTGGCTCCTGGCACTACCCAGTTGGATTCCACAAGGCCCTCTCTCCCCACTCTATAGCCAGATATGCCTGACAGACTCAAGAAGAAGCTTCCTTACAGCCAAAGGTTACCCTTTCCACTGAGCGCTCCCTCCAGATATCACCCAACATGTAGAAAGAAGGGAAAATCCTACGCCACGTTTGTAAAATTTTCCATCACTCTAATAATGGTTTTTAAAAGCCCATTTGCTAAATTCAATGAAAACTCATTGCTATTCCATCTGAGCTGACCAGCTTGTTGCTCAGATCCAGTAAACAATGGAGACTTTAAGAAATAAACCATTATCAGTACTGTGCAAAATGATTCTTCATGAAATATAAGTAATCCATTTGCTGTGAAGGTATCTCTTCTGAGCTTCATCTGACAGATGAGAAAACTGAGCCTCTAAGAGGTTTACATAACCTGCCCAAGGTCACAAAGCAAGGACTCAAGACCAGGCCTGTCTAGTTTCCAAGCAATCTTCTTTGCTGAGCTTTGTCACTTCTCTGTCTGGACAAACTGGATATTTACAGGAAATGTCAAACCCCCATAAGCCCAATACAAGCAACCACATGACCACAAGGGGCTGCTCTGGCTTCTGAGGGAAGGGGCAAAAGGCAGGGCCTACACTCTGGCCCTGAGATAAAGATGAGAGATTCTGCAAATATCAGACACCTCAACTGTGGCCCAGTAACTTGCTTTTGTATTTGAAAATATTCCAGATCCCAAAAGACCAGCGGCTGTTTAAAAAAAACAAAAACATTCAATTGCCACTGAAGTTTCATCTCAAAGGAATTACAGTCACAAATAAATACATAACTAAAACTATTTAAGGATGATGATAGCATCTCAAGCTTGTTTCCCCTGTTCTCCCATGTGGTCGTGTAATGGAAATCAAATCATATTTTATGACCTCCTATAGGTCTAGTAGGTATGTAAAAACAGGCTCTGATAAAAGCAAGGGCTATCCCTTGCCATGAGCATCTAGCTATCCGAATCAATGCAGTTCCTACGTTTAGAGAACAGAAACGTAGATAACAAGGAAAGCTTTGTTATCTCAATCTATGTAATTTCAGACATAAATGAGGGTTCAGATGATGACAGTTACCAACTGTCTCTCAAAAAATTACCTGAATCTATTCCATTCCTAAGTTCAGATAGTGAATAATACCTGAGATATACAATGATTTCTCCCTTTAAAAAAAAAAAAAGGGAAAAATGGGTAGGAGACAATGACTTTACTCTTCTAGTGTGAATTCTTATTAAATTCAACTCAGGGTAAGAGGTCTTGGCAAGAATAAGCCAAATTTTCAGAGTAAAAAATTTTTTTTGCAAACAAAAATTTTTTTTGCAAACAAAAGAGAAGGACACGGAAAGATGCTGATTCCTTAGCCCTTAGAAGAAGTGAGAGAAGTTTGAAGACATTTGGAGGGAAGTCTTGGAAATGGAAATATGAGCCAGAAATATACACGCATGTATGTAAATAAAGCAAAGATGTTAAATGTGAATTGACTGTTAAATCTAGATGGTGTTAAGTTTAGGAGTGTTTACTATGTTTTCAACTTTTCTTTGTTTCGTAAGCCTTATTTTTTAGTTTGGAAAATAATTTTACAAAAGGGTTAAGAGCCAAATAACTATAAGACAAAAATCCTCCAAACTTCCTAGGCTTCTGATTCTTTAGTCTGTTGTCTTTCCATCTTTCTTCTCTTGCCCAGCCCCTGCTACAGGAAAAGGAGACAAGGAGATACTTCCATTGCATAAGCAGGGAATGGGCTAACATTTAAAACAAAATCATCAGTTGCCAAGTGGACATTGCTGGCCTTACGTGGTCTAGCTCCCCCAGGGCCACTGGAGGTCATGGGATGCAAGCAGGAAGAGGAGTGCAGTGCCAAGAAGTCCTGCTCAGCTTCCCTGGGAAGCCCTGTGTCAGACCACGGCCGTAGAGGAGCTGAATGGACACTAAGTCCCCGAGAGCTGGGAGCCCAGCAGAGCCTGCAGAAAGAAGGAACTCACTCTCGGGAGGCTCAGAGGATTAAATTGGCCAAATAATGGCAAAGCCACTGGGAAATTATTTTAAAAGACACCTCACACACACACCCTAGATCTATCCAAGCATAGCATAATGAAAGTATTTTGTATCAGTTGCAACCTCACTTAAGGCTATTTTTAAATTTTATCCCAGGTTAGCTGGCCAGAGTGTGTTTCTCCCTTAACTACCCCAAGCCCAAGTCACAATAGTTGTTAGTCTTGGGTGTATATGTCATCCATCCATCTGTTTATTCCTAAGAGTTAACTTTAAAACTTAAATCCACCCACATTTAAGTGGAGTGGCTAATTGTCACCCTAAACAAGGGATCTGTTCCCCTCCTGGTCGCAGAGGGGGAAAAGCCACAGGAAGCCACAAGTAGTGCTGTCCGAAGCTGCCAGAGCTGGTAAGAACCAGCTGGCTCTGGAGGGAAGAGGTAGGGAGGGTGAGCCCCGCCCAGCTGCTGGCGCATGTGTCTGCAAGCTGTCCAGGCTGCTGACATCAACAGTAATGTTGCAGCTCTGAGCTGACTCACTGACTAGCTTTCTTGAAAAAGGATGTGATGATAGAGTAAGTGGGCTCTCTTGGTTCAGAGCTGGAGCTCACTCACATTCAAACATACTGCTGAGCCTTACAAGAGCTCAGTCCCGTGGACACATGAGGAGATCATGCTGTTGGAAATGACGTGGGCTTCCCTAAATTTCACTCACTGAGAACCCATGAGGAAGCCTTTCCCACAAAACAGCCTTTGAACAATTCTAACCATGAAAAGAAGTTGCATGAATCTTACAAGCTTGCCTTAAGGCGCTGTGGAAGATAGAAAGTAACTTCATAATAGGAAACCAATGACCTTAAGGTAAGAAGGCTACGCTCATCTCAGTGACTCAGAGTGTTTCTGAACTTGCTCAATTTGATTACATTAGTATTATTTAATAAGATCATTAGTTGGATGCATACCATTTGAATCAGAATATACCTGGTATATAATTCCACAAGTACAAAAGGGCTACCGTGAAAAATACTTCTCCCTCGGCCACTCAGTCCCCTGCCAGTGGTGACTCTTACCAATTGCTCGTGTCTTTCTCCACACGGTCGATACACCAATAAATGGGTAATCTATATTCTCCACCCAAGCCCGGCTCTTCTGCACTTAGTACATTTTTTTTACTTTTACTTTTTCTTTCTTTTAACACAATATGGCAGCCGAACACACCCTATGTCGTGCACTCTGCCTTTTTATCATTTAAAAACAGTTCTTTTTTTTTTTTTAATTTAAGCTTTATTTAAACATATAATGTAACCCCACCACCCTCTCCCCACCCCTCTTCCCCCCACCCCCGTCAGTTTGTTTTATGACATTAAGAGTCTCTTTTGGTTTGTCTCCCTCCCGATCCCATCTTGTTTCATTTTTACTTTTCCTACCACCTTAACTCCCACCCCCGTTGCATCTCCACTTCCTCATATCAGGGAGATCATGTGATAGTTGTCTTTCTCCAGTTGACTTATTTAAAAACAGTTCTTGAGGTTAGCACATAAATGGCTGACTGACTCCTTTCGACACGTGGATGTTCCACAACTTACATGACCTTTTCTCTGCTGAAGGGCATTTATGCTGTCTCCACTCTTATTACAGAGGATGCTACGAGGAACACTTGGACTTGCAATCTTCTACACACATGGTGGAGGTAGGGGGGACGATAGGTAGGACATATTCCTGGGAGTGCAAGGTCAGTAGTCAGCTGCCATATACTCTGGGAGAAAATACCAGCTGGTTCTCCAGAAGGGCTGGGCTGACGTGTACACACGAGGACAAACACTATGCTTCTTTCCCTATACCCTCACAATACAAAAATGGTGTCAGACCTTTCCCTCCTTACCACCTCAGAGCTTAAAACTGTATCTCAGTATAGGTTCCCATTTTAATTCTTCCCTATTCTGAACAAGGCTAAAAAACCCACCTTAAAGAATCTTCAGTATTTCCTTTCCAGTGAACTCTCTCGTTCACAGACTGCCCATGTTTCTTTTGGGCCATCGGTCTCTTAATTCATTTGTAAAAGCTCTTCATTTTTTTTTAAGCCTATTAACCCTATCTTGCAAACGACTTCTTCCAATCATTATTCTGTCTTTTGATTTTGCCTATGATGCTTTCTGGCTTGTACATGTATTGTTAAGTAGTCGATTCTTTCTTGTATGACTTCCGTGTTTTCTATCAGTGTCAGAAGAGACTTATCTCCTGTTGTGAGAATAAAAACAAAGAAGAATTTCCCCATGTTTTTTTCTAGGTCTTTTTTTGGTGACAAGTCATTTCAATGGTTGGTTATTCCAACTGTCCCCTGAGAAAACCCAATTATGAATAAATCAAAGTTTCTCTGTGGGGAAAAAAAAAATGTATTGGGAAAATCAGGAGTGACAGCTGATGCTCCCAAAGAATATGAGGAATATGTACTTAAAATATTGAAATCAACTGGTGCATCATAAAACCTGCTGTTGACCATGATGCAATTTCTCATTTTCAATTTTATGTTATTGGCACATGAGTTATGACAGATCAAGAGACAATCTCGTAAACAAAGGATGGAGAAGTTAGGCCCAAACTGGAAGCTATGAAGCTTTATCCAGATATGAGTTTTGGCCTCAAAAATAAATAAAAATATGATATCCAGTACTGGTAGTCAATGGAGAAAATGAGCTTGTTTTCACAAATATTGATTCTGATTTCCTCTCAGTGGATTCTTTGAGAAAGCCAGTAAGGGTGTGGATTAAGGGGTTGAAAGTGTCATCAGCTAATAAATTTGGCCTTTTCTGAACATGGAGACACTGTGTCTCGGGAAAAAAATAAAAGCCCGCTTCAAATCCACAGAATGTCCTCTGCATTGTGGCTCACATACCCATCCCTCCTATAAAACCTCAGCATCTTCAGGGAGGATTCCCTGTTTTTGTGTTTTGTTTTGCGTGTGTTTGGTATGGATGTGTTTTCATCTAGTATCTCCAGTGTCGGGTACAGGGCTCGAAACATATTGGGTGTTCCGTCAGTGTCTACTAAATGCGTTGCTTATGTTAATCCCATCTTATCCTTAAAGACAGTTTTAAAAAGAAAAAAAAAAAAAAACATGTGTGAATACATGTTAGGAAAGAGAGTGTATCGCTCTCAAGACCCCAAGAATCTGCTTCTAGACTTCTCCTTATAAACTCCACACTCAACCTCAACTACATCATATTTGATCAATTCTAGGATGTAAGTTTTTTCACATTTTAACACCTCAAATAGGGATCTATCTTACAACTATAAATGGTAATGTTTTACTAGCTTCCTTAGTCTTGTGTAGAGTGGTGCCTCAAACACTGAACATGGCCTTCGACACAGTACAGAAATATGTCTGAATTCCAGTGCTGACCTTAACCTCTCAGGACCATGAAAGCTTGCTAGGTAATCACAGGTGTCAAGCACCCGGACAGTGTTTGGGACACAGCAGGTACTCAGCAAATGTCGGTTCCCTTTCTTCTTAATATGCTCTTGGGTCAAAAAAGGAGAATGCAGAATTCAAATTTCAACACAGAAGACAGCAGCAAACATGTACTGAGCCCCTACTCAGTGTCAAGTGCAGAAGGAGGCATTTATCCTCATGATCTCCAGTATCTACACTCTGTCTCTAATCCTCCCCGATGCCCACAGGCCAGCTGTGAATTTAAGAAGTCGAAAGTCAAATTGTTGGATCCACCAGTCTCTTCTATTAGTGCTTACAGATTCAAAGTTCACACACCAGCCTTTCAAGTGAGACACTACACCTTTACTCCTGTACTCTTCATATTGCACAACAGTGAAAGCTTTCTGAAAAGCTTGCAACTGAGCAAAACACAACAAGGTTCTCAGTAAAACAAGCGCTCTTTGCAGGGTCAAAGGCTTCTTCTGGAGGCTGAATCTCCTTTCCCTGAGGTGGAAAATCTCAGGGATGAGGACCAAAACCCGGTCTCGAAAGAATCTACAGTCAGGTTTTTTTCTTTAAAAAATGACTTGCAGAGACACCTGGGTGGCCCAGTGGGTTAAGCCTCTGCCTTTGGCTCAGGTCATGGTCCCAGGGTCCTGGGATCGAGCCCCGGAATCAGGCTCTCTGCTCAGCAGGGAGCCTACTTCCTCCTCTCTCTCTGCCTGCCTCTGCCTACTTGTGATCTCTATGTCAAATAAATAAATAAAATCTTTAAAAAAAAATTGACTTTCACATGGACAAACACATGTCTGCTCTTGTTTCCTACGTGTTTTCTGGTGGGTCAGTACCTCTGCCTCTCACTGCAACCTGATAATTTCCTGTGTACCCTTCTGTTCTAACACCTGCTGATCACACTGAATTGTCATTATTTGCCTAAGAGACCTCATCTCGGTGACTGAGCTACTGAAAGTCCCAGAGACCACCTTCCTTCTTTACATAGTACCAGACACACAGGTGGTGCTCACAAAAGATTGTAAAGATTGTTGAATAATTGAATGAAACCTTGGAATATGGTAATAAGTAGAATGGCCTGTTGTGTGGCAGCAATCCCTTTATAAAGTCTCCTTCTCACCACACCAGGGGTTCCCCAGAGCCCACAGTCACGCCCTGCAAAGGAAGTAATTTGACCTCAAATGACCCTCGGCGCTGTGAGCACAAGGTCCAGGCGAGTTCAGCTCACAACTTAGGGCCTGGGGATAATAATCCCCATTTTCTCAGAGATGACCAACTGGCAAATTGAAGACAAAGGCAAACTTGAATAGCCAAAAAGTCAGCAGTTAAAAGTACAGCTGCTATTTGCCTCAACTCGCCCTCACTGTATTAAATTTCTGAAAATAGCTGGTCTCAGTCAGACCGTAGATAAGGACAGCTGCATCCTGCAGCTGGTAAACAACAGAAAAATCAGCAGCCGTAGTTCCCTCTGCGCTTCTAGAAGCAGCGGTGCTGTCCTTGCCAGAACAGAATGCCCGGTGCTCTGGGCACTGTCAAGATTCTCCCAGTTGATTTTACAGAGCAAAAGCCATCCTGTCTCCAAACACCGGCTACTCTAGTCGGGTCCGCGGGAGGACTCGGTCTCTGGGACATAGGTCTCCTGTGTGGTTTCTGGAAGGGTTCAAGAATCTCTAACAAAGGATCATTCCACTACATGGCAGCCCACAACAACCACCTTGGCTCCAGGCCCACTAGTTAAATTATGGTGGAGTTTTACTCTATCTAATCTAATGGAAGGAGGGAAAGAGCAAAAAGATGCCCAATTCCTCTGCCTGATGAGCCCCAATTCTTTCATTTTTTTATTTTATTTTTTTAAGATTTTATTTATTTATTTGACAGACAAAGATCACAAGCAGGCAGAGAGGCAGGCAGAGAGAGAGGAAGCAGGCTCCCTGAAGAGCAGAGAGCCCGATGTGGGGCTCGATCCCAGGACCCTAGGGATCATGACCTGAGCCAAAGGCAGAGGCTTTAACCCACTGAGCCACCCAGGCGCCCCCCCCCAATTCTTTTTTAAAGAGTTTATTTATTTATTCATTTATTATTTGGGGAGAGGCAGAGGGAGAGAGAATTTCAAGCAAATGTGTGGCTCAGTCTCATGACCCTGAGATCATGACCTGAGCTGAAACCAAGAGTCCAAACGCTTAACCAACTGAGCCACCCAGGGCCGCCCAACCAGCACAAATTTTTTACATTTGTGAATCTATGGTCAAAGCAGACAGCTGAAGTAACACTTTATGTTATTTTAAATCACTGTGGTTGTTTTTAAGATTATCATTTTTTAATGTACATAAAATTCCTTTTTCCATCCCTTATCAAAATGAGACAATAGAGGAATACTGAAATTCAGATCACAATTACTGCCGAGGCTAGCCATAAACATCGCTCTACTACCTCGCTTTCTTATATCCCACAGTTTAACAAAACAGTATCTCATTTAATTTGGATAACCACTTGGTTTCCCATGTTAAATGGAAATATCTGAGTCCAAGAAATCATTTACCCAAGGTTTCCTGTAGAGGAAAAAAACAAGCCCACCCCCTCGAAGCAGCCAAAAAAAAAAACAAACCAAAAGAAAAAGGTTGCACTGGTTAAGCTTATTTGAATATACCCAGTCCAGGAAAGAAAAGAAAGGAGAGGGAAAGGAGAGGGAAGGGGAGAGGAGGGAGGGAAGGGGGGACAGAGGGGAGGAGAGGGGAAGAGAGGTGAGCCGAGAGTAAACCTAGAAATTAAGTTTCTCAATTTTGTTGCCCTTTTTCTGACAGCCAGTGAGAAAGCAGACCATTATCTTCACACAAACTATCACCTATGTTTCTTCCCAGTGAAAACATCCCCAGCCTAGGAACGTTTGCCCAGGCAGTAAGAAATAAATATTTACCATTAGCTGGAATTTCCAGTTCTTAGGCACTGAACCCAGATGGCAACCCCGATGCCCGGCTGCGCACTGTACGCAGTGTTGCATGGAGGTTACCTCCCCACCGGTCAGTAACAAACCCCTCGGTGTGCAGGATTTAAAGGGCCCATTCTGTGTATGCTCTGGGGCTACTCAGAAGCATTCTTCCACCTCTCTTGCCTCTAGAGCCAGGAAATAATTGCAACTATGAATAAACATTCACCAGATACTTACAGTGGGGCACACTCAACTAATTCTCATGACAGCTCATAGGACAGGCACTCATCGTGTTGGCATTTCCTCAGGAGCAAACTGAGGCAGAGAGGCCAGGTAACTTACCAGAATGTTTCCCAAGTGATATGTTGCCAGGGCAGGAATTTAACCTGGCACACATCTCCACACTCATGTTCCCACGTGGAGTCATAATGGCCAATTAGCTGTACATCCAGCACTTTCCCTCATCCTACCCTTGTGGATTTATTCCCTTAAACTATGTAAATAGATATGTTTCTTCCATCTAACTGTAAGCTTCCTTGACAGCAGTGACCCTGTCTTATACTCATCTTTGAGTTGCCCAAAGTGTCTGGTATAATACTATACACCTAATTTGTTATGTAATATGGATATGAACAGAAAGTCACGTCATCCCCTTTGCTCTTTGGCAGGGGAAACTTAAATCCAGATATGAAAGCATCAAAAGGAAATAAGTCAAACTCAATTCTCTTTTCCAGCTATCCTTCAAAAACAAAGGGGAGGGACATCTGGGAGGCTTAGTCATTAAGTGTCTGACTTCAGCTCAGGTCATGATCTCAGGGTCCTGGGATAGAGCCCTGCATCGGGCTCTCTGCTCAGCAGGGAGCCTGCCTCTCCCTCTCCCTCTGCCCCTCCCCCAGCTCATGCTCTCTCGCTCTCTCTCTCTGTCTCTCCCTCTCTCTCAGAGCTCTCTTTCTGTCAAATAAGTAAATAAAATCTTTAAAAAGTTGGGGGGGATAACGCAATTTATTTAGTTAGTTGGCATTTTCCAGACATAGAAAAACAGAATTTATTGCTGAAAACCTGCACTAAGTATTCTTGAGGCCAAAGAAAAATGACCTCACGTAGAATTTGAAGCTGCAGAAAGGAATGAAGAATAACAGAAAAGATCAATATGCAGGTAAATCCACATGAATCCTGACTGTGTACAATCATAATAATTATGCCTTTTGGGAGCTAAGAAATGCATGGTGTTAAAATTCATGACAATAAAAAATGTAATGCAAGAGAAGGATAAATAGAATTAAAGTCTCCTAAGGCCGTTGTGCTGTTTGGATATCGTAAGAAGTACACACTTAGCAAACGTCTCCCATAATTTAAGTGTGCAAGTTGAAATCTCTATGGAAACCATTAAAAGTAAAGTAAAACATTTATAACTAAGAAGTTGAAAGAGGAGGAAAAGTGGAATAATAAAAAAAATTTGATTAATCCAAAAGATGGCAAGAAAGAAGAGGGGAAAAAAGAGAGGGACAGGACAAATACTATATATATATATATATATATATATATATATATATATATATGCCAGTAGATTTCAACCCAAATATATGAGGAATTACATAAGAAATGTAACCATGCTCAAATTTTCTAATTAAATGACAAACACTATCAGACTAGATTTTTTTGAAACCTTAAATATATGCTACTTACAAGTCTTTCTTTAAATAAAGCTTCAGGGGGAAAAAAAATCAAAGTAAAAGGATGGAAATAAAGAGAGAGCATACAATTTGGAAAGCTGCATTAGGGTTTTTTAAAGAGCTTTGGCAAAGTCCCAATAACTTCCAACCATTGTCCCACTGCTTTGCTGCTTCTACCAAATGCTGATGCCCTGGACAGGAAGAACGCATATGATGATTTTGGAAGGCTTAAGAGGCTGCCCTCGAAAAATACAACTCATACTTCTGATAAAGAAAGAGTCAGGCAGGTGAACGGATAAATAAATCAGTGCAAGAAGCCAATCTGAAAAGGCTACAGGCTGCATGTTCCCACCATATGACATTCTGGAAAAGGCAAAACCATGGAGACAGTAAAAAGATTAGTGGTTGTCAGGGGTAAGGTAGAAGGGAGAGATAAATAGGCAGAGCACAGAGGATTTTTAGGGCAGTCTCAATATTCTGTATGACAGTTTAATGATAGATTATACATTATACATTTGTCATTATACATTTGTCATTATACATTATACATTTGTCATTATACATTTGTCCAAACCTATAGAATATACAACTTACTGAGCTCTATGGTATGGACTTGGGGTGATTACTACATGTCAATCCCTTTTCTTTTTTAAAAAAATTTCTTTATGTACTAAAAATATTATATAGGAATACTCACTTTTTGATGTACTGTTGAGTCCTTTTTAAAAAAATGAAGTTCCTAAGAGCAGTGTTAGGTTTAAAACAAAATTTTGCTCTTAGGAACTTCGTTTCTTTAAAAAAAGAAAAAGTCAGACTCTGGATGTGTTTAATTAAAAAATGGCTAATCCTTTGAGTGGAACAGAACGTGGGTGCTCTCCGGTTCATGAATAGCAAAACACACTAACCATTTTCAAACATACACACACAGTCATTTTTACGCATTAAGGTTCCATTAACTCCTAGGGCCAAGTCTCAAGTCCCCAGCAGTACCACAATATACAAAGAATACAAATCCATCATAAAGTGGGAAGAATAAGTCTTGATTATGTCCCCCGCATCCAGTGTCTTGTTTGACTGAACTAATCTCAGAGATAACCTGCAGACAATCACATACTGTGTGACTAATAAGAGCTGGAAGGCAGAAATCCATGCTCATTGGCTATTCCAGTTAGAGTCAAGAGCTGGGTCCACAGTGTGGCTAGACAATGATGGGCATTATTAAAACACGGACCGAGAAACTTAATATTGGCTTCTTAGCCTCCGTCATCACACACAGGCTACACTAGGGCCACAGAGAAAGCTGTTGGATGCATTGATGCCATTCTCCCTTAGAAAATAAATAACAAAATAGATATTAGAATCTTGTTGGATATAGACCAGATAAGAGGAAAGAACTAAAGGGTACAAGAGCTTGGCACTTGGGGATTATGTATTTTGTTTTGCTTCTCATTCACTGACTCCATGATTTTTGTTATGAATCAATCTCTTTTTTTTTTAAACATTTTTATTTATCTGACAGAGAGAACACAAGTAGGCAGAGAGGCAGGCAGAGGGGTCGGGGGGAGGCAGGTCCCTGCTGAGCAGAGAGCCCGATGCAGGGCTCAATCCCAGGACCCTGAGATCATGACCTGAGCTGAAGGCAGAAGCTTAACCCACTGAGCCACCCAGGCGCCCCTGAATCAGTCTCTTGATATGCAGTCTCCTCTGCAGACTTTGGGCCCACCTTTCCCAGCACCTGTAACACTGCCTGGAATAAGGCAGGTGCTCAGTAAACATTTATGGACCTCAACACAATCATCAGAGAAACCTACAAGTCATGTGCTACAGTCAATACTGTACCATCTTCACTACCCCCTCCAAACAAGAAGTAACCCCAAAGACTAGAACCAGATTCGAAATACTGAGTGTACAACAGAAAAATGAGACAGACTTGCAGAATACAAAAGGGAAGTAAGTCTTAGCAATATTTTTGGCAGGGGGGGCGGGGGATCTGACCCAACATCACAAACCTCAGTCAGTCCTAACAAGGAAGAATGGATTGTCACACAAACCGCTGTCTGCTCTCCCAAAACCGCAATGAGGGCCTCGCTCTCCCAATTTAGCACAAACAAAGCCCTACCTATCCTTTCTCGGGTGCCCCTTCAGCCCCGTCATTTGAAGAAATACTTTAAATCACAAAAGTAATGTGTTTTCATTGCAGAAAAAAAAAAAAAATCACTTCTAATCGTACCACCCGGATTTAGTACTAGAACATGAACATTTATGCTTTTTCATTTCCTCATGCTTTTGTTTTCCCATGGTTATATTTATGCTGAGAAACCTCCTTTTCCCTTAAAAATTCATTATGATCATCTTTCCACTTTATCAAGTATTCCGTGTTAACGAAATCCTAACATTGCATCAACTACATTCTCCCTTTCTTGTAAGTATCATTAAAAAGATACGAATGACTTATTCTCCAGTATCTCCATTCTTCTTCAGCTCTGCTGCTCATCCTACCAGCTCCGTCCTTAAAAGTCAGCATTCCAAGGAAGCCCATTCATGTTTGAGCCATATTTCTGATACCATCCTCAGGAAGTCACAAGACACCGGTGTGTGCCTCTGCATGTTTACCATCCATCTATTCATAAATATTATTTTTCTGAAATTCCGTATCTCAAAGAAGTTAAAAATAAGCCAGGAGTTCAAAGACCACTTTCGGCGTCAATTAGCACCTATAAATTTTATCCAGTCACTTATATAAAAGATCCCCCAACGAATGTTTACTTCCATAGTGAAGAAACACTGTTTCTTATACACTTATACACTGTTGGTATAAAAAATTAAAGCACTTGGACCTCTCAAATATATAAAATTTAGTCCCTTGACATACAAAATTTGGTACATAATCGTCGTGAATTAGAGTTGATGCGGGAAAAGTCTCTCTCCAGCTCTTTAGGTAATGAATTTAGAGCCCTGAAAAATAACAGCAACAGAATGGCCTTTTAAATTTTCAGTGGGGTTTTATCAGGTCTCGCTGGCAACATTTCCTTTACTCTGGTAATATATTCAGAAACTTTAATCGAAGTGCGTGAGACATAGAAGTCCATACCCAAATTTGTACTTAATGGATGGCCTTTCAGGGATGCATACCAGGATTAAGGAAAGGCTAAGAAAAATCAGTTATGTTATGATCATAACTACCATTTAAAAAACACCTTCAGTACATCAGGCATCCCATGTACCCTAATCTTGATTAGCCTATAAGGTTGGCTTACACATGAGAAAATGGAAGCAGAGAAAGTTAAGTAACTTGCCCTTGGTCACCCAGCTAATCAGTGTCAGAGCCAGGACTCAAATCCACTGCTGTCGGGTTCCAAAGCCAAAACTAAGTGACCATGACTATTAGTAAATCACCCTCCTGGGTCCCCTCACTTCCCAATTGATGTACAGAATGAACAAGACCAAGAAGAAGGATGGATCAATCCTGTTACCCTCTGCTGTCAGCACCACTGTCATCCTCAGAAGGTAAGATTGAGCGTCCCTAAACGACATCACAAGAAGTATCCTGGGGGCATTGGCAGGGGTGGGGGGAGGGGGAGAGTAGGAAAAAAAATAAAAATAAAAATCTTCCTTCTTAGATGTGTTCTAACTGTGTTATGCAAAATGAGACCATACTTGGGATAACAAGATGCAGATCTGGCCGTACAGTCTGATGCTTGAACATACCCCAAACATGGTGATTCTCAAATTTGCACATCAGCATTATTTAGGGAACTTTTTCAAATGCTGATCTGTGGTCCTTCCCCTAGAGATTCTGATCTGACTGGTTTACAGTAGGGGCTAAGTATCAGAATTTTTTTAAAGATTCTAGATGGGGGCACCTGGCTGACTCAAGTCAGTTAATGCTCAGGTCATGATCCCAGGGGAACTGGGATGGAACCCCACAGGAGAGTATGCATCTCCCTCTCTCTCTCTCTCTGCCCCTCCAATCACCTGTGCACCCTCTCTCTCTCTCTCACTCCCTCAAATAAATAAGTAAAATCTTTAAACAAGCCCAAGTTTATAAAAAAAATAAATAAAGTTTCTAGATGATTGTAACGGACAACCACTGAGAACCACGGCCCTCGAAGGGGAATGTGTGTGAACCAAAAGACCTAATACCTGTATTTTTCCTTATTATATATCAAGGAGCAAAAGGTTAGTTGGAAAGACCAACAAACCAGGTACAGTACCTGGGCCGTATCTTCCATCAGTCCCCGAATCTTCTCCACCACGTCGTTACGCCGGTGCTGGCGCAGGGCGCTGATGAGCTGGGCGAGGCTGGCCTCGGGCCCCCGGATGGTCCAGTGCTGCAGGGCGGCATAGGCCCGCTCATGGTCAGCTGTGTACCCATTGGAGAAAGCAGCCACTTCTCTCTCACTGGCATTGCACAGAAACTGGTAGATGTCCTTCCACTGGCTTCCAACCTGGGCTGCGACGAGTTTCAGGATATCAATCCCTAAACCAAAAAGAAAATAAAATTCAAGACAAATCCAGGCACGGGAGGGAAGGTCTTTATATATATAGCTACTCTGTTCTAAGGGACTCAAAAAAGAAGCACGTTCTCCCATTGTTATCCGTCAAAGGAACGGACTGCCTTCTCTAAGCACTCAGTATCCGAAGCCCCTCCTGGGGACTAAGCGGGCTCCCTCCAGCAAAGTTCACTTCCTGAATGTGGAGTGAGAAGAAGGACCAATCCTGGAAAGACAATATACAGCCACCGAAAAAGCTGTTTGGAAAGCCAAACCGGGACAAAATAATCAGTGATTCTTTTGTTACTGCTAAAAACAAGAGTGACCCAATAGAGGCCTCCAGACCAAAAAAGTGGTGACTTCATAAAATTAAGGAAAAAAGTAAACCATGAATTAAAACTGACATGGAGGGGCGCCTGGGTGGCTCAGTGGGTTAAAGCCTCTGCTTTCAGCACAGGTCATGATCCCGGGGTCCTGGGATGGAGCCCCACATCGGGCTCTCTGCTCTGCTCTGCAGGGAGCCTGCTTCCCTTCCTCTCTGTCTGCCTGCCTCTCTGCCTACTTGTGATCTGTCAAATAAATAAAAATCTTAAAAAAAAAAACTTAAAACTGACAATGGAGTCGATCCAACATTGTCTAGTTACGTAAAGGGTCTTCAGATTCTAGCAATAATGTCCTTTATGTCAACTGACAATAGCCAGCCATTCCAGCCCCAGGGAGGCACTCCTGCAGGACTTCTGGCTCCTGGTGCTCTAATCCTATGCTCAACAAGCAACTTTCTGATCTATTATTCAGTCTTGTAAGCCGACCTGTACAGTTATAATGGAGACAACAACCCAAATGACAGTACAGTAACAATCACAAGAGTCTCCCGGGTTTTATGTGAAGGAGTTGGCTCTTGGAACATCTTTATAAAGCATTAACATTCCAAGTGCACAGGTAAGACATAACACCTAGAAAACTTGTGATTTGCCCGATATCACAGAGGGAGCTGGGTGGGAACGCAACCCAACCCACCGGAGAGTATACACTACTGTCATTCTGTCACTGAGAGCTTTCCAAAGAAACTTCTTTCATTTCCAAAGAAACTTCTGGAATTAGCATTGCTCTTTTCTTAGGCAAAAATTGAGAGCTGATTTTCTACATATTTTCACCAACAACTGATGGGAGCACTTGTAAACTGGGTCAGTGTGGGTCTGCAGTACTCAGATCTGATGAGTGCAGCATGCAATGCCAAATCCAATCTTGAAGCTGCAAGCTCAAGAGCAACCCTTGGCACCGACCCTCTGTGAGGTGCGGCTTTCCCTGAGAGGTGCGCTGTGGTGTCCTCCTCTTCACAGCACCTTCTATTTGCATAAGACACTGGCTTTGCCCAAACTGATACATGCGGTCATAGAGAACCTCACAGTGTAGGATCTGGCAATTTACCACATGATGGGGTGGGGGAGGGGGTGAGTCCTCTCAGCCAAAACCATGTCTTTGAATGAAGCCACACCCACATGCCCAGATACCAGAGTTATAATAGTTAACACTGTCTAAAGAATCAAGTTTCCAAGTGAAGTGGGGGGGGAAGAGAATAAAGAAAAGCTTCCTGTTATAGAGAACTAAATTTTTTAATTAACTAGAGGTGAACCAGGGGAAAACAATCTTTTCTTTTTTGCTCCGATCAGTTGTTGGTGAAAATATCTAGAAAATCAGCTCTCAATTTTTGCCTAAGAAAAGAGCAATGCTAATTCCAGAAGTTTCTTTGGAAATGGAGGACCTGGCGTTTCCTCAGCATTAATCCTCACCCTGCGATGCCAACCTATAGAGGCAGATGATCTCTAAGAGTGTATACGCATCCTGAAATGGCTTTTCCCACAAATGGCTTTTGAAAACTAAGTTTCTAGAAGGCTGCTCCCTTGTCAACTCTAAGAGTAGAATGCCACAGAGGGAAGCACGGGTGCACTTTTCACATGATTTTCTCTGGCAGTGTTAAATACATTTGAACTAGCTGCTTTTCAATTTTCAGGGCAATGTTTAGCCAGATACAGAGCTTTTGATTTCAAGCAACAGACTCCTCTTAAAAAAAATAAATAAAATAAAAATGCCATGTCCTACTTGAAGCCCTGCAGGTAACGTTAAGGAGCAAACTAGCAATTTGTGACAGATGTGGTAGGTTCTTCCAAATACCGAAAGGCATGTTAGTCCCTGAATCTTAATTTGGGTAACTTGATGGAGGCCCAGAGTGCCTTACATGAAAACATGACTGCATTTTCTTGTACATGGGACCTTTGCTTAAATCTTCATCATGCCAATGACAGTGTGGCTTTGGGCAAACCACTAACTGTCATGTCCATTTCCTCATTTGTACAATGGACATACTCACTACAGTCCCTGGGGATGAGCTGATTAACATTTTCTATAGAGTTGATTTATTTTTAGAAGTACCCCATCATTATAAATGTTCCATATACTGAACACTAAAACTTAAGACTAAATGCATTTCTGAGGCAAATACCCAGCCTTTATAGAGTAATTACAGAGTTTAAAGGGCTCCAACATAACAACAGTTCCCTCTTCCAAAACCCAGTATTTATACTTTCTTTTCAGCCACAAAATAAAGAAAAAAGAGGAAAAAAGAAAAACACGAAGAATGGATATGAGATCTTCCATCAACCAACACTGACTGGAAGCTAAATTTAAGGCCCGCAAATCAGGTCTCATCTTATTTTTTTACTATGAAAACACGGAGTCAATGCGCAGAAACTGCCCCCAGGTTGGCAGTGTTCTTCTCCACACTCCCGCTCATGGCACAGTTGATAAATCTAATGATGGCAGAGAGAATGGCTAGAGACAGCAGCCTTCCAACGTGGCACAGGGTCCCAACAACGCAGCAGGGGAGGGGCCCCTGAGTGTGCTCTTCCTTGTCCCCACCCACCAAAGGGGAAAGAAAAGCTTGCAAGGTATTTCAAGAATATTTGTTGAGCAGTCACTGCAAATAACTGGGTTTGCTGGACTGATAACCTTTACAAAATTTTAATGCAGAAAGAATTTATCCCCAAGAAAATCAAGTAATGCCAATGAAACAGAAAATTTATTGGGCTCTGAAAGTGTTCTTTGTTCAGAAAAAAAGTTTTAGGCAAAACTAAAGAATACAAGCACAGAGGAAAGCAGGAAGATAATTAAACCAAATTAAGATAGTGACCTGGGGACTGCGGGTGGGAGGCGGAGGTTACTGGGTAAAGAAACAGAAGGGACTTCAACAGGGGTCACAAAGTTCTATTTGCTAAACTGGATGCTGGGGAAATGGGTCTTCCTTTTATCCTATTACTTTACGATTGGTTCGAGGTCAGCTAGCTAGTTAATGGTACCTCTGTTGGCAGTACATGTAATGTAGTGAGGAGCTTTATTATGCTGGAATTATAAACGCACTTGGGGTTGGATATGGTGTGTACGCTTCCTCCTGGCCTGTTATTACTGACCAAGCAGATGTTGGGAAACTTTTCTCTGGGGCTAAAAAGTTTATTTTCTTTAAAATTACAGCATGGTACCCTTAGTGGGGGGGTGGGGGGGTGGTCAAACTTTTTCTGAAAAGGGCAACAGTAAACATATTAGGTTTTGAGTACAGGGAGGTCTCTTGCAATTCCTCCGCAATAGGAGATGGTTCACCAAGAAGTTTGTTCACCAACCCCTGAAACTGTTGCAGTTTTAAGGGACCATCGCTAGATTATCAAATGGCATAAAGATTTAGAAAAGCATTGTGTTAGAGGAAAAAAAAAAAAAACACCTTTCCACACACACACACAAGATAATGCAAGCTCCCGGCCCAATTATGACTGTGACATGAAGGTGAGGGAAATGGAGACCAACTCTCTGGCTGCCGGAGTGCCCCCATCACCTGCCCCATCAGAGTTCCAAGTTTTCATCCAGACTAGACACGGATGCGTTGAATCCATCTGACTCCTTTAGCTGAAAGTGAAGCCAAATATCTTTTTTCTTCGGTTGAAAAAAAATACATCCCTCAACCCACCGAAATGCAGACAGGGGTGTGTAGCTTAATCTTGCTTTTCCTGTGATGTCAGGTCCTAGAGCAAGCACACCCTCATCCACCAGACGCTGTTCTCACCAGGGGCTGCATGCAAGAAGGTGGCCCTGGCCCCAGGATTGAGCTTTTGAATTGTAAGGTGCTGGTCGTGGAAAGATCATGAACTTGGCCATCACGAGATGTGGCTTTAAATACCATGACCTGTTAGTCATGACCTCTGAAGTTTCAGCATCCACATCGATAAATGGACAATACCACCTGTCCTCTCATGGGGTAGGTAAGGTGATTTATGAGATCAGTTAGTAAAACCGGTAAGCCAAGAGCCCGAGTACACACCGGTTTCACCTCCTCCCTCCCCACCATCTCTGCACGGACAAGTCGTCGGGGCAATGGACCTAAAAGGTGGCAGGAGTTTTGCAGAGACTTGGGTTTTAGTGCCAGGGCTGTAGGTATGGAACAATGAAGGCAAGAGCCACAATCCTGGCTTCCTGTGCTTTCTGGAACCTCACCAGTACATGTCAAAAGTACCACCACACAGAAGGGCCCCATTCAGAGAAAGGCAAAAGTCCAAGAAAAAGACATGCAGGGTGTCCCATCAGTATTCGCTGACACTGCCCAGACCCCTATCAGGGAACTTAAGAACAGAGGCATGAGGTCATCGACCGGGCTATTGTGGATGAAACAGCATTTTTCTTGTGTATTCTAAAATCCTGAATTAGATAGCATTTGGGTAACAACATTAACTTGAGGCTCATTTTTTTTTAAAGCTCCATGTCAGCTCCAGTATGCAAAAAAAAAAAAAAAAAAAAGAGTTCTGCGTCTTTTCATAAAAACCTGAATTGACCTTTATCACGAGAGGGTATTAAAGCTCTTTCCGTTTAGAGATAAATATCCGAAATGAGTGCCTTCCTTAAGAACCCATATTAAAGCCTCACTGGATGAGGGATGAAGGCCAGGGATGACGGAGCCAGAGGAAACAAAGGCCATCTGTAACACACAACCCAGCACCCCAGTCCAAGCGCCACACCCAGCTTCACACAGAACGAGTGCATGAGAGAAATGAGTAGGTTATAAACTCTGTGATGGGGACGCCTGGGTGGCTCAGTTGGTTAAGCAGCTGCCTTCGGCTCGGGTCATGATCCTAGTGTCCTGGGATCGAGTCCCGCATCGGGCTCCTTGCTTGTCAGGGAGCCTGCTTCTCCCTCTGCCTCTGCCTGCCACTCTGTCTGCTTGTGCTCGTTCACTCTCTCTCCCTCTCTCTCTGACAAATAAATTAAAAATAAATAAATAAATAAATAAACTCTGTGATGGTCCCAAATTCTCATCATTTAAAAGATTCGAACATTCCCACGGCATCTCCTATACTCAAAATGTAACATTGGTTCTCATTATTCTTCTAGAAAGAGAGATAGAGGGGCAAATAATGAGAAAATTCCCATCGAGGCAATTAATATACAACCTCCTCCCAGGACAGATGACTCCACAGTTACCCCCATGCTGGTTTCTGTACACACAGCAGTCTCCTGTGAGGTACACAAACAACAGGAGACAATAAGCTCAAGATTCTTACCCTTCTATCATCACCCTAATTCCTGCCCCCAGACATTGCTGTTAATCAGCAGACACTGGGGCCTCAGGCTTATAAGCTGCAGGTACAGGGAAGCGCATTCAAAGTACATACAGAGCAACGAATGTCAAGTTCGAAATCTGAATACAAGTATGGCTTTAGCCTTCCTAGAATTGATGTTCTTCCCAATACAATGGCAATGTCCTCTTTGATGACTTTTCTGACCACCCTCTCCCCAATCCCCATGTTGACTTTGACTACCATTATCTCCAACAGCTAGCACATAGTAGGAATAGGATGGATGGGTGGATGGATGGATGAATCCATTTTTGGTAGCTTCCCCTCTTTCCTGATCCCCTACACCACCTTTTATCATCTCATTAATCTCTATAACTGCAGCCACTGAGAAGCTGGGGGGCCACAGGCCAATGCTCCCTTGTTGTGAAGCCATGCCAGATCTCATGTGGTCCCTGATGGGTGGAAGTTGGGCTTCCTGGCACAGGAACCAGTTTTTGTGCAAGAGCTTCTCCCTCTGGTGGTGCCCTCTCCCCCATCAGTGTGGCCCACCACATCCATGTCAGGCGCCAGAAGAAAAGTCTCCCAGGTTCTGCCCCCGAAGAGAGGAGCTGTCTAGACCAAGATCTGTCTGGCCAGATTACACAGTAAGTGCTTCTAAGAGCAACAAACCCGAAACATGCGTATGTGTTTTGTAATAACTAGTATATCATAGGATGATTTAAAAATGGGCTATCGGGGAGCCTGGGTGGCTCAGTGGGTTAAAGCCTCTGCCTTCGGCTCAGGTCATGATCCCAGGGTCCTGGGATCGAACCCACATCAGGCTATCTGCTCAGCAGCGAGCCTGCTTCCTCCTCTCTCTCTGCCTGCTTCTCTACCTGCTTGTGATCTCTGTCTGTCAAATAAATAAACAAAATCTTTAAAAAAATAAAAAATAGATAAAAATGGGCTATCAACAGGGATCACTCCCAATGCATCACACAGGAAACTGCTTTATCAGTGCTTGGGAGCTCAGAATGCCCTAAGTTAAAAATAGTCTTTGCCTCGTTGAAGTACAAATGTTAGAGGAACTGCTTAGACTTCATTTTAACCCAAAAGGTGACTTCTGAGGCTGAATTCATCACTATCTTATTGAAGGTTCAATGGGCAATCATCATAAGCTCAGATGAAGCCCAGAAGCTACTAAAAACACTGTGCAAAGGTCTCATAAAGCTAATGATGGACTGTTTACCGATGACAAGTTCTATCAAAACAATAGACAATTTTCCAGATGGAAAAAACAGATATGACTGAGGCCTTGAGGAAAACCAATTTCATCCCATGGAAGAAAACAAAAAGAACAAAGTCAAAAATGGCTCCTATCTCCTGGTCTTAGTCTATGTCGGAAGCTGTTCATTTATTTATCTAACAAAAATGTACAGAGCAGTGACCACCCCGACACTATTCCAGGTTCCGGGGGCATGGCAGGGCACACAACAAAACCAAAGCCTTTCCTTGTCCTGGGGGACACGGGAAGTAATAAAAGATTTAGTGATAGATAGTGAGGCATGCTAAAGAGAAAAACAGATCAGAGACCAGGGATGGGAGGGCAGGACTGACATTTTAGAGTTGGGGCCTCCTCCCTCAGAGCTAAAAGAAGGCCTCGCTGAGGTAACATTTAAGTTAAAAAACATTTAAATCATGCTGAGGTAAGACAGCACGTCACGCAGGTATGTGAGAAAATGGACTCCTAGGCAGAGGGAACAGCGGGTCTGGGGGAAGGAAGGGCGTTGGCATACACAAGGAGGAGCAGGGAGGCTGGTGTGGTGGAAGTCAGTGGGCAAGGGGGAGGGTGACAGGGGTCACAGGCTGAGAGACAAATGCGGGTATGGATTGTTCTGGGTCTTAAGCTGCTACTCTGGGTGCAACAAAAAGTCACTGGAGTCTTTTAAATAAAGTCTCAATGTCTCAGTTTTGAAGGACATCATCTGACTTCCATGTGGGCAGGATCATTCTGGATGCTGTGTCAGGAAGACATGGAAAGGGCCCAGGAAGAGGAGGAGCCCACAGACATCCTCCAAGGGAGGGGACTGACTTCATTTGGGGCAGAGGGGCCACAGTGGAAATGACAGGAAATGGTACTTCTGGATATATTTTGAAGGAAGAGCTGATGGAATTTGCTACCGGGTTTGCTAACTATGGGGTGTGAAAGAAAGGGAAGG
The DNA here is from genome assembly GCA_003697995.1 of Taxidea taxus jeffersonii. Classification (NCBI taxonomy): domain Eukaryota; kingdom Metazoa; phylum Chordata; class Mammalia; order Carnivora; family Mustelidae; genus Taxidea; species Taxidea taxus. The sequence goes on along the minus strand of ML107749.1, from coordinate 57,229 downwards.
AGGCACTCTCTAACGTTCTGACCTGAGCAACTGGAAGGCTGGAGGGGCCTCTTTCTGCAATGGGTGACTGACATGGGGGTGTTGTTTGAAATCTGGTTTAGACATCTTAGCTGTCAAGCATCTGGACGTCTGGGTTGGTCACGCAAGTGAAAGGGTATTTGCATGTTGCGTCCAGATACAAGAACCAGGTTGGATCTATGTACTTGGGAATCACCAGCAGATGGACGGTCTTTAAAGGTCTGGGTCACCACGGGAGGGAGAGTGTGCAGGTAGAAAAGAGGTGCAAGTCCTTAGCCCTGGGGCCATCCACTGTTTACAGGTCAAGTGAAAGAGAAGGAGGCAGCCAAGGAGATGGAGAAGGAGTAGCCAGAGAAGTGAGAGGAGGACCCCAGAGAACGGTGTCCCGGAAGCCAAGGGAGGGAAGTGTCTCGGGCAGAAGGGAATCAAGTGTGTTAAATGCTGGCGACAGGCCAAGCACAGGAAAATAAACTAACAGTTCAGTTAGAATCATGTTGTCAGACTCTAGAGAAAAGATGCAAGATTGTGGCTAAGATCCTGCCATATTTCACAGATTCTAAGACATCTGAGTGTGTATTTGAATCAATGCCTTTTCATAGCTTGGTTACAATGGGTTTTCTTCCTTAGTGGGATATTAAAAAATGGTATGTCACCATCAGTGGTGTCTTACATCTGATAAAACATAGTAAGAGTCATTATTTTTTTAACATAAAACTTGAACCCAACTACGTTTTAAAAGTCGAAATAACATCAACACACTTAATGTGTCGAATTCCGTGCATAGCCTGTAACGTTAACAACCAGTTACTCGTGAAGAACGATCAACAGAAATCTAGAAATTCCTCCTCCTCGGCAAAATCTGCTTACATAACACCTGACCGGGCTGATTCAAGGGCATTATTAAGAATTTTTAAGAATTTTGTTGTTTCTATTTGTAGTTCAGTCCTATGTGGGGAAAACGCTAATTTGTCTTTCAATACTCCGAACAGCTTAAATTTAAAAGCTGCTAGTTAGGTAAATTACAAAATAAAATACGCATTTAAAATTTAAATACCTTCTCCATAAAACCTAGAGGAAGACCTTATCAGTGGGCAAGCCTAGGGGGGTGGAGGTGGACAGCAGCCTGTGGCACCGCAGGAAAAATGACCCCCGCTGGCCACTTTGTGCACAAGATGATGCTTTTTAGGCTACAGTGATAAGAGGAGCTTTTCTCCTGCAACAGTTCTGTCCGCTGTATAACTGTCAGACATCCTCTGAGGTTAAACAGAAAGGGGCTGTCTGCCAGAAGTGGCATCACTGGACACAAAGGTGGAAAAGGCAGTGGGGTGAGGGGTTCATGGGGAAAAAAAGCCTCTTCCAGCCGCTGGAAAATCACTGTGCTAGGGTAGCCCCCAGGGAGGGGGCAAAGGACATGGTGGCCTCTTCAGTGAGACATTGTACTCCCTTCAGCCCAGCTTCCTGGTGTTTCCATTTCAAGTTCTCATAGGAAATGTGGGCCGACAGCGAGGTGACCGTCTGGAATTTTTGTCAAGGAAGCTTCAGGCAAAAAAGGAAGGTTTCTCTGCTCGCAGCTGTCTGCTACCTGAGGCTGGGAAAACCCACGTTCAACAGATGTGACTTCTGATTAGCAAAGCACCTCTGACTTACTGGTCACAGCCTTTATTACAAGAACCCTCAGAGCCATAAGCCCATTGGGTATCTGGCTTTCGAATTTTCTCCTTTCAAGCAATGGAAGAAAAAAACCGAAAAGCAGGAAATCAGTGTGACTTCTATAAAGGACAACTCTTTACTGATGACAATTTTGTAGTTGTTTTCCTTCAGAATAAGCTGGGCTTTGCTAAGGGCAATAACATTTTCTTAATGCCGCATGATTAAAAAAAAAAATCAGCCATAGAAACCTAGCCATTCCCAGCCTCAGGTGATTCATGGGAAATCCAAACTGTAAGAATCACCAGGCAGTATCGAGAGTCAGACCGACGCCCAAGTTTAAAACCTGGCTTTGCCACTTCCTAGCTGCGTGACCTGGAGCGAGTTACTCCCTCCACCTCAGTTTCCCCATCTGTAAAATGGTAATGAGAGTGGCCTACCTCCCAGACTTATGGAAATTAGGTTAACATTTAGAAAACACTTGGAGCAGGATATGGTGCTCAGTCCGCATGAGATCAGTCTTTGTTGAAGAAAAGTAAACAAGACTTAATGGCAGCAAGACAAAGAATTTTCTTATAAGGTTAGAAAAATAGATTTCATAATCACAGTGTAAGAGGTCATCTTTGCATCCCAGAATCACTTCATGATCTTGCCTGATCATGATCAGACACCCCACAGTGTCACTTTAGGGGGAAAAAAAAAGGAGTGGAAAAGTATTTATTATCCAATTCCTAACACACTTCATTTGTTCTTCTCTGAATGCTGCATGGAGAAGTTTCCATAATTCAGTTGAAATGTTTTAAGTCATCCCTGAAACCTGCTGGAAGAGAATATTGATACTGTTCAAATACATATGGGGCACAGCTTCTGGTTCCTGGACATCTGTCCCCTAACCAGTCACTGCAACTTTGGGGAAAGATTCATGCCAGAAACACCATCCCAATTAGACTGCCTCCTTGGAAAGAGGAGGAAGGCTGCAGAGCTGGGAATCCAAGAGAAGGGTTTCCTTTACAACCCCCATAAAAACCAATTCTCCTACACCTGACCCATCCTAAAGGAGGAACCACAGGTGGGGAAGGAAGGAAACACATTTCCTAAATCTATCGTTGGGATTCCTAAGGACTAGAACCAAGAATGTTGTTCCTGAGTAAAACCTAAAGGCAACGCAGATGAGAAGGGATAGGTTTTGCTTGTTTGCTAGGTAATGTGGGACGATGTCATGTATCGCTCTGCTTGAGCAGTGGGTTGTGGATAGGGGAGAAGATGGAAGAAACAAAAGATATATTACCAGAAATTGTCCATACCTAAAATGTAGCACGGTTCAAGGACTATGTCTGAACTTTACACAAGCAAATTATGTCCCGGTTCTGAAGCAGCACTGTTTCCCCAAAGAACAGTCTTTATATCCAGATTGGGATACCAATCTTATACAAATAAAGTTATGCAATCGAGTTACGCAAATAAGAGGTTTAATCCCCAAGCCAGCTAGTCCACACTTGAACTTCATCTTGGGGTTTCAAGCCTGAGATACGGAAGCGGTTTGGCTGTGGACTGTATTTAACTTCACCATTCAGTTTCTGCAACACGGAAGGATAGGACTTCAGAATGGAAGATGTTAGAGATACTTGAATCCAAGTCCTTTGTCACACCAGTGAGTACCACCAGGCCCCACAAGCTCCATCCCTTTCCACAGCTTCCCTTTCTGCCAACGGTGGCCCACTGCACCTGTCCCCCGGGGCATCGGGTGCTCTCCCCTACCATGGCCCCAGGCCACACTATCGCCTCAGCAGTGCTCCTCACACCATGGGGGCAGGCTGGGTGAGCAAAAGCCCTTCGTCTCACCCTTGAGAATGCTGAGAACCAGATGCCATGTACCACACCATCAGTTCCCTTCAAGCTCTTCTTGTGCCACTCAGTCAGGCCTTGAGGCATGTTATGGCCAACGTTCTTAGTATAGATGTTTTCTCTGCAGCCATTTTTCCTGGCCCCTATGACTCACTAAGTCTTACACTTAATGGAGTTCTACTTGTGCTGAACATCAGATACAACTGTCCCTCCACCCTGATATCAGCTCTGCATAAATGCTTAGTACAGCTCAACTTCCTGACTATCCTGTGAGGAAAGGGAGAAAGAAAAAAAAGCCGAGCTGGCAGCTTGATCAATATTACAGATGATCTCATTTGATCTTTAGAAACAACCCCATGAGACGGGAGTTATGTCCACATTCCAGATAGAAAAACTGACGAGAGGTTCAGTAGCTTGGCATAGTTGCCGAGTGAGGGCTGAGAGTCAAAATCCAGGTTAGTCCAACCCATCGGCCCTCATCCCTCACAGCACCATGCTGCCTCTCGGGGCTAAGCACAGCGTTACCAACCTTGTCTTTCTTGAGTTTTGGTTGCTTCTTTGAACACACATCTTTTGAATATGTCTTCCGCCAAATCCTACGCCCCTCCACGGCATTATAGAAAAGGAGAAAATGGAAATAATGGATACATGTGTTACAACAATATATTTGCAATAGTCTAGGCTTCCACTGTCTGCCCACACCACACCCTTCCTCCTCCAAACATTGGAGAGACTCAAGTGAGCAGTGGTGTTGCACACTAGTTACCAGCTCAGAATCCAAGGCCAACTGCATGAGTGCCAGCCCTGGCTCACCATGCACTAGAGGTATGATCTTTGTCAGGCCATGCAACCCTTCTGTGCCTTCTACGTTCTTAATATGTAAAATGAGCATGATCCTGACATTAGAAGGTTGTTCTAGGAATTAAATAAGAAAGTACCTATAACAACAGAATAGTGCCTGGCACATGCTAAGCATTCAATAACCATGAAGTATTATTTCTCCCTCTTTCCCCAAACTAGTGTGTCAATAATAAGGCCTTACACAGATTCCCTTGGAACAATTTGCTTATAGAACAATCCTGGACAAGTAAAACTGAGTTCAAGTCAGAGAACATCAAGAGCAACCAGGAAGGTGCTCAAGTGCCTGAGAGACAGGCTAAGAGGGTGTAAAGAAAGGATGAATGAAGGGGGGATGATTCTGCCTCTTCAAGGTCAAGGTGGGAATGTTCCACATAGATACTAAGAGCTTTAAGCATTTCCTTACTTTCACCTGTAGCCCAGATCTAATTCATCTCCAGCCATCAGCTCCTTCACTTCTCCCAGTCTGAAATCACCTAATTAAGATGATTAATTAAGCTGAACACCACCACCGCCTCCAACCCCCATTGAACGACCACCTGGGGACCATCAGCAAGCCAGAAAGGGAAATAAGCCAGAAGATGTCCCCCTCCAAAACATGCCTTCATCTCTCTCTCCCTCATCCACTCCTGAGTCCCTGAGGCCAAAGGGCTAACTGAGGTCTTAGGCCCACAGCCACAGCCTTCAGTAGCCTCACAAGCAAACAGCCCCTCCACTTTGTCATTCAAGAAACTGCAGTAATTGCTTTCAAGCCACAACAGCCTTTGTACTGAGCAGAACCCTGTAGTCCTCTGAGCAGAGAGGCAACATGAAAAATATAAAAATCACCGTCCCGGGAGTTAAGTTACGGCCACATAACCCTGGGCAAGGCACTGTTCTTCCCTGGGACTGAGTCTGAGCTTCTGTAAAATGATGGATTAGACACATACACACACAAAATACACACACACACACACAATTCTCCATGATCTCCGACTTGCTCTCCAACTTGAAGCTCTCCCCAAAGAAAACTAAAATAAATACCCTTTACGCTACACTAGAGCCTAGTGCTAGGACAGTACCTTGAACTTGGTGTTCACATACATGTAATTAAATGAAAAATAACAGAGGTTAAGCAGTTTAATCGTGAGTCCTATTTGAAATTTCCTTATCTTCTCTTTTCTTTTTTGCCATGGGATTCCTTAAAGGTGAACCTGGTTACAAACAGGAAAATTTACTTCAGATCCTGTAGTCCCCTACTTCAGCCAAAGAATCAGGCAGATTGACCAGTGAGTTTCTCTTTAGGAAAACAATTCAACATCTGAACAACTCCCAAACAGGAAATAATACAGCAAAAGACCAAAAAGAGAGGGAGAAACATGTAACTAAAATGGAGAACGGCTCCTCTTCAGTCTAATATCTCTTACAGCATTTTTCCCTGAAGAAATTCATGGCTGTCCTGGCTAAAGACAAATCCTGTGGACAGTGAAATAAATTCTTTCTGTAACTCCCGCCTTCCACTCTTACATGAGTGACATTTCCCCCCCATCCTCAAGGATTATCTTGTAAAAGTTCAAGCGTAAAGTCCCAATGAATTACAAAGATACATGGATCTGTCGTAAATGTGTAATTTAAGAACTTCTTTAAAAAAAAAAAATTACTTGACAGAGAGTGAGAGAGCACAAGTAGGGGGGCAGCAGGCAGAAGCAGAGGGAGAAGCAGGCTCCCCACTGAGCAGGGAGTCTGATGTGTGACTTGATCCCAGGACCCTGAGATCGTGACCTGAGCTGAAGGCAGATGCCTAACTGACTGTGCCACCCAGGTGCCCCTAAGAACTTCTTTAAAGGGGAGAGCAACACCGACACTAATGAGCTAATAAGAACTAATAAAAATAAGATGAAAGTGAAAGAGGGTTTCAAGTACAGTGAAGGTCTGAACTTCTTTACTTAGACTGAGAAGAGGGTACTGCCTGAACACATGTATCCTAGAAGCTCCCCACCCCTGACAGGTGGATGTGAGCTGCTGGCTTCTCGCCAGCCAGTATGAGTGGAGTAACTTTTCCAAAGCAGGAAAGCATTCACCAAGTGTGCCCTCCTTGTGACCAGTGCAAAGCTGTTCTCAGGAACTCTGTTGTGACTGGGGTTTCCTGGCCCATAGGAGGAGACCAAGAGCTTCCTCTGCATAAAAATTCAAAAATGCACGAGAGCCCTGGACACAGCTTCTCCACTGCAATTGAGGTGACACACTTGAAGGGACTGAAAGACCCAGAAGTAGTTCTCTAACCGCTGCTCAGTCTCTATCTACCATGCTACCAAACAAAACATCTCACACTGTCCCCGAAAGCTCGTGCAGTTACTGCACATTCTCCTGGGCCTCCCCAACTGTGTGTCCTGGCTTAAATGGAAATTTTCACTGTCCTGACCTTACTCTCTTGTAAGCACGAGGGCAAGCTCTCCCGTGCAGCAGCGGGCACACAGACAGGCCTTCTTCGGCATCAGGCATTGGCGTGGGGTTAAGCCCGGCCTCTCATCTCTGCCCTGCAGCCCTGCACTCTACTCTCCAGCACCCACAGGATCAATCAGGGCAGTGTTTCCCCGGACCGACATCGGTGGGACAGCAGTACACTCAGTCACAGCAAAATAGCCACATGGATAAAAAATCAGGCGACCCTGTGGTGAAGGGTTCAAGTTCCCTCACTTTACAAACAAAGTTGAAATTCAAAGAGAGCTAGCCTTCTGCCGGGGATCATGCAGCGTTTGAGGAAGAACAAAATCTGCACTTCAGGCCTCACAGGCCAATGTCATTTCGGCCGCCACGGCTCCTCCTGTGGGCTGCAGCCCAGACTCAGAAGAACTAGCCCATGGCTCCACTCCGCCAGCTCATCCTTGTTAAAAAGATGGCATCTGGGATGTCCTGACCCTGTGTGGCAATCCGGCCTGCCTCCCTTCCAATTCTCTTCCATAGCACTGGTCAGTCACTGAACTAGGATATTCACAGCCATTTACTCTCTCGGTTTCTCTTTGAGGACAACAGGGGTGTGCTGGAGTCTACAGCGGTTGCATCTGTCTCCTGTCCCTCTCGGCCCCTCTCTCCACTCAAAGTCTATCAGTTCCCTGAGCAAGCAGACGAAAGGGGTGCGGGGGGCAGACCGCTCCCCAAGCGACTCTCTCTCCCTCCACGGCTCTGGTGTGCCTGAGAGACATGTTGTAGCAAGTGCATGGTACCTCTGTGGCACAGACCCGTGAGGTAAGACCGAGATGTCCTGGTAAAAACTAGTCTTTTTTCAGGAGGGCGCAAGGGAGAAATGGAGCCATTTTTAAGCAAAATACAGGATAACTGCCGCCTTTTCTCACCCCCACATGTATCTCATGGTCCTGTTTTGTAACTCATCTCTTCAGCAGTCTGCAGACTGGGCAACAGTCTAATAGAAATATATTAAACAAATACATAATCATGTTAATTAATTAATATTAATTAGTATAAATATATGACAGAACACTTATGGCTAGAACTCAAGAAGCTCTCCAGGAAGAACTAGACTGCTTCCTTAAGTACAGCTGCGTGCATGATAAAGGCAATACTTCAGCCTTTTTCACGGTCATCCTTTCTGGGGGTGAATCAGGAAACAAACGGAGAGATTACCGGAGGGAACGGAGGTGCTCATGAGTCATCTCTACCATCATCAACTGCCCTTGTCACTACTACTACTTGCAGACCATTGGCCCTGCGGCCGGCAGCATACTGCGCACTGGGCACACACTCAGTTCACTCTTACAACAAACCATGCACTATTACGACTCCCATTTTACCCATAAGGAAAATGAGGCACAGGGTGGTTAACTACTGGGACCTGGATCACATAGCTAGTAAGTGAAACCAGATTCCAGAGTCTTTGCTCTTTAGCACTTATGATAACACCTTTTTTCCAACCTTCTAAACAGAGGCCTAGAGAAGTAAAATGTCTTCACTGAAATGAACAGAGAATGGAAAATCTAGAATTTGAGAACCCAACTTTATGGCTGTCATTTCTAGTTCGTGAGACTGCTTTCCTTCCCAGGCCCCCTTATCTCTCGCCTCGGACCCAACCACAGGACTCCCCACCAGACCAAGCCCTCTCCGTTCTACTTAAACACAAGCATGGGGCACCTGGGTGGCTCAGTGGGTTAAAGCCGCTGCCCTCAGCTCAGGTCATGATCCCAGGGTCGTGGGATCGAACCCCACATCGGGCTCCCTGCTCGGCGAGGAGCCTGCTTCCCTTCCTCTCTCTTTCTCTGCCTGCCTCTCTGCCTACTTGTGATCTCTGTCTGTCAAATAAATAAAGAAAATCTTTAAAAAAAAAACAAAAACAAACAAACAAACAAAAACACAAGCGTGGAAGCATTTGCGAATTAGCGGTTTTCTCCCTCTTCATGTCTCCCAGATCCTCAGTGTCCATGGGTCAAAGATTCCACTTTGAAGAAGCAAATCAAATGGAGGAATACCAGCAGTTTTTGTAGCTGTTTTTGCATATTTTAAAGCACCGCTATCATGGAAGCGTCCGTTAGCTCTGAATGCTAATTCTGGGTATCTATGGCAATCTTGTATCAAGAACCCACCTTCAGATCTTCATGTTAAATCCCTAACACCAAATATTATTACAACTCTAAAGGAAAAAATCCAATAGTTCAATGGGTTGAAAACCAGCCAACCTTGAAAAGGATTAAGTAGATTAATTAGCTCATGGGCAGAATTTTCTATGATGGAAATATTTTCTTTCTGTCCTGCCTACTACGGTCATTACTAGCCATATGCAGCCATCAAGCCTTTGAACTGGGGCTGGTACAACTGAGGTATTGAATTTTTTATTTTCGTTCATTTTACCTTTAAAATTACACAGGGCAGGTGGCTACCTTATGGGCCAGCCGGGCTCCAGACCACCCCTCCCAGGGCCCTGTGCTACGGACCAGGCATGGGGTCACAGAGTAAAACGCAATGTCTTGCTCTCTAAGGACTTCAAAGCAATATGGGGAGAAAAACCACATACACACACACAGGTCAGCAGTAACAGTAAGAGCCTTGGGAACTATGAAACAGCATCTTAGAACCTAATTCTACAGAAGGAGTCCTTTTCCCTTTGGCTACTGGGTTTACAAAACGGTCAACTATAGAGATAACGCGCCAGCTGCTTGTACTATGCTTTTGCGGTCCTTATATGTCCTGTGCTTGAAATGCTTACTATCTCCCCAAGACACGGGACGAAGAATGTGCTAATCAGGAGCTAAGCTCAGTGCAAACAAGATAAATCCAACTCCTGTTTCTCTCATCTTATTTTCTCTTCATAGCCCTAAGTATAAGAGAAAAGGAAAAAATGACCAGGGAGAAATACTGTCCATCTCTCGCTCCTTTTGTCACTTTGCAGGGCCCTCCTCCCTGGATGTTCCTCTCATCTGCACGAGCATTTTCAGGTGGATTTCTACTCCTCGACCTGCTTTTCAAACTTGCCCTCCAAAGCCCTAGGCCAACCAGTTGGCCGGGAAGCCAACTTCAACCTTCTACAAATAGTCGAAGAGAAGGGGGAATAAAGGAAGGAAGAAGAGAGATAGATAGGAAAGGGAGAGAGAAGAGGGGAAAGGGAAGGAAAGGTAAATAGAAATGGCCCATAAAGGAACAGTGAAGAGAGAGCAGCAGCTGGCAGCTGATGGCCGTCCTCAGCATCCCCGTTCTCAAGGGGGCCTGGACCACAGTTCTCAATCTTCCGCAGTTACCAGGAAGTAAATGGCACGACTATTTCGAGATCATCTGAGCCTCTCGAATTGGAACGTATGGCCGGTTAAGTACAAACCAAATTTCACTATCTTCACTTTTGTGCCTTTTGTGACAAAACAAACAAAACAAAAACTACTGTTTCCCATGTAACCTCCCAATTAGTGTGAACCCACACTCGTTCTTAACTTCAAATGGACTATTTTGGATGCACCACTTGCCTCATTGTGTTGGGCTTATACTACAGAAAGAACTAAAGTTTTTTAAAAGTGACAGAAATATGGCAATGGAGCATTAACAATAGACGTACATCTTGATGACACTCAGACCTGGTAATGAACTCTCACACAGACTCTTGTGTCTAAAAATTCTGAAGGGACTTCTAACTCTGTTGCTGTTGGAAACCTATTTCAGGGAATCACAGTACAGTCCCAACCTACCAGATGCAACACTGCTATGACTTCAGAAAGGAAGGAAGCACAAAAGGTACCACAGCACGTTCACTCCTCGATCCTCCTGGCTACATAGTGTCTCACCCACTGTTTCCAACACTAGCATTCCGTGAAAGTGGGATTGCAGTTTTCTAGAGTTCAATTTTAAAAAACCCTAAGTCCACAGTAGGTAGAGAGGGGTGAGTGGGGCCTAACAGAGAAGAGGCTGTCATTGGTGACAAAGATGGGAACCAAGACCCCAGTTTCAGAGTGCAGATGGTCTGTAAGGCGTTCAGGATCTTGGGCAGGTCTGCTGAAGGCAGGCAGGGGCAAGGGAGGTCCTGCAAGCCCTCTTATAGAGCACGCCCCAGAGCTAGGTGATTGTATCCCCACTCTCATCCTCATGAACAATTCAGTGGGAGATGGATGAGGACCACATTAAGAGCTTATTATAACAGGATCATCGGCTGCCTATAACTCACGGCAATCAGATCAAACAGGTAGTATTTCTACAGGCCTCTCTGAGCCTCTGGGACCATTTTTATGAAACAAAACCTCTCTTTGTAATGGGATTTTACCTGGTTGTACCTTTGAGAATAGCAATTTGGAAAGAGGAGAACTTCCTCAGGAAAAAAAACAAAACAAAACAACACCTTAAATATAAACATCGCAACACAAAAGCCTGGGGGAAAGGTTAATCTGTGGGAAGAGGGGGTTGCCCCTGAATGAGACTACTGTGATTTTGCTGGAAAAGCATCTCGCCCAGGTCCTGCTATCCTAGGAGGCATGGTCCGGCTTTGTTTGATTTGGCACCGCTATCCTTTTTACGAAACAGGATATTGTTTCAAGGACACAGGCACGGAAGTTTACAAGGTGACAGTGGTCATAGGAACATCTAAGTTCCTGCATTAGGCTGCTTTCTGCTGCTCGACCCAGTTTTACTTCTACAACTCTTGGTGTTCTCAAGAATTCAGACAATGAGGCTGCAAAAGAGCATTTTGAAATACAGCTGATCGAGATCTAATCCGTAAGTGCAACCCCTAGAGCAACAGAGTCACTTCTTTATTTTATTTTTTTTAAGATTTTATTTATTTATTTGACAGACATCACAAGTAGGCAGAGAGGCAGACAGAGAGAGAGGAGGAAGCAGGCTCCCTGCTGAGCAGAGAGCCCGATGCGGGGCTCGATCCCAGGACCCTGGGATCATGACCTGAGCCGAAGGCAGAGGCTTTAACCCACTGAGCCACCCAGGCGCCCCGAGAGTCACTTCTTTAATAAAGTGGGAGGAGAGTTCCAGACATTTACAAATCCAGCAGGATGTTCTCTACTAATTTTCTCCTAATGAGATAGATCAGAACGAGTGTTCTGACCGTCCACTTAAAGGGCAATTCAATGAAATAACTGATCCTGGATGGATCCTAGACCAGAGGAAGAGGGATGATGTCAGTCAAGGGCTTTACTGGGCCAACCGGCAACACTGGAATATGGATGGTGAATTAAAATATCACATCCAGGGACGCCTGGGGGGCTCAGTTGGTTGAGCGGCTGCCTTCGGCTCAGGTCATGATCCCAGCGCCCTGGGATCGAGTCCCATATCGGGCTCCTTGCTCGGCAGGGAGCCTGCTTCTCCCTCTGTCTCTGCCTCTGCCTGCCTCTCTGTCTGCCTGTGCTCTCTCTCTCTCTAATAAATAAATAAAATCTTAAAAAAAATAAAAATAAAAATAAAATAAAATATCACATCCATATTAAATTGATTGAGGTTGAAATGACCACCTTTTTTTTAAAAAGAGACTGTCCTTATTGTTAGGAAATACATACCAAAGTATTTAGACATAAAGTGCCATGCAATGATTTAAAAAATTACTGTACATATGTACAATAAGGACTTATGATGGGGCAATATCCTGATAAATGCAGCACAGGCTGAAAACATCATTTAATACAGTAAGTCACGAGTGCATCTAACCCACTATGCTCAATTAAAAAAAAAATATACCTCAGGGGCGCCTGGGTGGCTCAGTGGGTTAAAGCCTCTGCCTTCGGCTCGGGTCATGATCCCAGGGTCCTAGGATCCAGTCCCGCATCAGGCTCTCTGCTCAGCAGGGGGCCTGCTTCCTCCTCTCTCTCTGCCTGCCTGTCTGCCCACTTGTGCTGTCTGTTAAATAAATAAATAAAATCTTTAAAAAAAAAAAATATATATATATATATATATACCTCATCTACCAAACATCACAGGTTAGCCTAGCTTACCCTAACCATGCTCAGAACACTCTTATTAGCCTATACTGGGCAAAATCTTTAAATGCAAAGCCTATTTCGAAATAAAGCATTGACTGTCTTAGGTAATTTACTGAATGCTCTACTGAAAGTGAAAAACAGAACGGTTATTAGAGTCCATAATGGTTATTAGTGTACTGGTTGTTCACCCATGGGATCTCATGGCTGATTAGGAGCTGCTATTGTCCAGCATCACGAAAAGAGGATCATACAGCGCATCACCAGCCCGGGAAAAGGTCAAAATTCATAATCTGAAGTACCATTTCTACTGAAGGCATATCATTTTAGCATCATCGTAATATTAACAAATCTTAAGTTGAACCATCATTAAGTCGGAAACAGTCTACATATATATACTGTATATCGCACATCAGGTGCGCCTGAGTGGCTCAGTCTGTTAAGTGTTTGCCTTCGGCTCAGGTCATGATTCCAGGATCCTGGGATCCAGCCCCACATGGGGCTCCACACTGAGTAGGAAGGCTGCCTCTCCCTCTTCTTCTTCCCCTTTCTTCACTCATGCTCTCTCTCAAATAAAGAAATAAAATCTTTAAAAAAAATTATATTATACATACTATTTAACATTATATTTAACAAATTCGTCTATATTACACATGTCATAATATAAAGTCTGTATGTATTTTTATGTAAAAAGCAAAAAATAAAGCAAAAGGGCAGAAGTTAACAATAGTTCAATCTGAGCACAGATATACTGATATTCTTTGTACTATTGAAAATTTTTCTGAAGTCTGAAATTACATCCAATCAAAAATATATTTTATTAAAAAGGAAGGGAGAATTGAAGCCTTCCTTCCCCAGCTGGGTTGCCAGCAAAGAGATGTCTTATTCAAGTCTATGCAGGCTTTGTCCCAGGTAGGATGTTGGCCTCAGTCTGATTTTCACTTGGTTTGGTCATTCACACAGACTAGCAAAAGGAAGAAAAATGAAGGTGTGTTGTTTTTTTTTTAACTTTCTCTAAATATCTGATTATAAAAATTGCATGTGCTTATTATAGAAAATTTGGGGAAAAGAACAGAAAATAAAGAAAACAAAACATACATAAATTCCACCACAGCACACCAAACTGGAAGAAACTTTTTTTTTTTTTTTGCATATTTCTCCTCAGTCTTTTCCCCAAAGTTTTGAGAATTGGGATTATACTGTATAAAATGTGTAGCCTAGTTTGGTTTTGTTGTTTTTCATTTAACCTAGTATTAACATTTTCCTACGTCATGGGTAAAAAAGGAAAAAAAAGAACTTGATTCGATCTTCAATGGGAACAGAGTATTCCACTATATGGATATACCATAATTTACTTATTCATTTCCCTAAAACTGGACATTTGATTATTTTCAATTTTTATTTATTACACATAATGCTGACTTAAATATTTAAGACCTTTGTGCTTAAATCGTTTTTGCTATTTCTGGTTTATACCTTTATGACAGAGTCACAAAAATTAAGTTACTGGGGCAAAGGGTATAAACATTTTTAAGATTCAATGCAAAAAAAGGTCAAATGACTTTTTTTAAAAAATGAGGCCTATGCCTTTGTCTTTAAGGAAAAAGGAGATACCTGAAAGGGATTATCAAAACTTGGGGCTGGTATCTCAGGGAGGATTTAAAGAAAGGGAAGTTACTGCAGCAAGCTCAAACCTGCAGTCTTCAGACAAATTTCGCTGCGGGACAAGTTGTTTTGTCTTCAGAAAAGGAAAAACTGAAATGTCCTGGCCTGTATCAAGGCTGGCTGCTAGGCAGAAGATGTAGGGTCCGGCCTCAAGTGATAAGCAGTATATTAAGTTCAGGGTCTCTAAAATCTAAAAGACCTTTCTATCCTCCTGATAGAAATGGGATCCTAAAAAGTCAAGGAGGGGAAAAGCACATGTGAGAAAGTGATAGGAATCTCTCAGCAAGGTTCCGATTCAAAAAGGCAGACTTAATTAAAACAAGTGGGGTTTTCTGCCCTCTAACTTTTCAGCAGTCTGGTATTGTAGAAGCAAGCCACCCAACAGTCAGAGGACATGTGGAGTCAGTCCCGTCCGTCCTGAACAAACCACCAGCCTGGGTCAAGGACACCACCAAGCCTCGCGGAACACTACCTCCTCGCTTGTTAAATGACATGGTTGAACAAAGTCCCTAGGTCTCTGGTGTGTCAACAGTCTCCTTTAGATGTGCCAAGGGGAGAAAAGGGCAGAGTGGTTATTCTCTCCGAACATAGTATAGCCAATGCTGACCACGTCACTTTTCAGAACACAACTAGATCAAATGGCCCTTGTTGGACAGGAACACCTAGAAGCTTAGCATTTCCCACTCGTTCCGGCAGCAAGTACTGAGAAAGGAAAGGCAGGGGGATGTGTGAGCAGGGAGAAAAGAAGGCTCACCATGGCCATTGCAGTAGTAGATCCACTTCTCCCGGTTCTGGGTTGGGGTCGTGGATTTCTTCAGCCCTGCCTTTTCCACAATGGCGCTGGGATCCTGCCGGGGTCCCTTCTTCAGAGTCCTTGAGCTTTTCCGGATACTGCATACCACTATCACCACAAGCACCAGCAGCAGGAAAAGCACAATCATCCAGGGCAAGTGTTCATTGATGTCAAAATGCTTGTGTACGTTCTGTCTGGGGTGACCCCTCTTGAGGCCTTTGATGGGCGTGCTGGACTTCTCACCCCCAGTGGCCTCCATGGACGGCAGCAGCTTCAGGATGTGTCTGTGGTGGGGGCCTTGCTGGTGGCTGACTACCTGGAGGCTTGGGAGGGTCTTGTTCATGCCTTCCTCACCCCTCGCTGAGCTTGTGTTGTCGGGGACTGTCCCTTCCTGGATGCCACTCGGTACCTTTGGTCTAACAGAGGCAGAAGAGTTGGATTCTGTTGAATTCATGCCTAGAAAAAAAGGAGGGGGGAGAGCTTTTCTATATTTGGGGATCTGTATATGCCTCCTCTTCCTGCTCATCGCCAAGCCAGGCCAGATAATGAAAGAAGAGATGAACTTTGGAGCTTAAGAATAAATTATACTGCACATTTCCATAAAGACTCTAACAGCACCTTTATGTGGAAGGTAAGAACTAAACTTCAAAGCTAAACTTGCTTCCTCATGGCAAAGTCGGCAGCATCTCAGGACCCACCACCTGAACTTCACAGAAGTTTCCCCTGTGCTTCCCATACAGAGCAGACTCATGTATGTTCAGGGCTCTAGTCAGCTCTTAAAATTGGGTCGATTATTCACAAAACTAGTTCCAATTTAATCCCTCTATTCTTCCTCTCCTGCCTTTTGGCCATTTCAAGATAGAATGGTAAAACTGAAAATATGACTACAATAGGGAAACGAGCTCAAACTTAAATCCAAATCTGACCAGTGAAAGCTCTGGTGAGACCAATCAGTGAATAAAACAAGGTAGGACTTTCTTAGGATCTATTATTAAGAGATAAGTTTTGGGCCGACAGCTTAGTGAACTTCCTTCAGAGAAGCTTCCACAGTAGTCTTCACTAAGGAGTGTGAGAGCCAGGGATTTCAAGTCCCAAGAGATAGGACCTGGATTGCATCAGTCCCTGAGAAAACCTGCACAGGTCATTCGAGCTCTCTGGGCCTGTTTCTTCATTTCAAAATGGCGGTCATAAGGCCCTCCTTACAGAGTTATCATGAAAGTCCAATGTAATCAGACATGAAGAGTATGCTCAAAAGCACAACTCAAGTTGGCAATCACCTCAAGAAAATTAACCAAAAAGGATTTAGGAAAAAAAGAATAAATTTTATATTCTGCTCGAGACCCAAAATCCTGAGGACAGCTAGGATACTCGATGAAGGGCATAAAATTGAAATTGTTCAAAAAAATTAAATTTATTATTTTCCAGATGTGAATGCTAGTTATCTTCAGCAGGCCACAAACATGTTTGTTTCCCAAAGCTCTAACTTTCTTTCCCCTTTTTTTGCCCCACCTTGGTTCCAATATTTATCCCTCCCTTCCAGGCATCATGGTGTTTTCTCCTCTTCTTCCTTCTTTCCTTCTGGCTATGCCTATCCAGGATTGATTCCATGTTGAAAAGCTTTGAATCTGGAAGGAACCTTGAACATCTAAATCATTCATGTATTTGACAAGTTTGAAACCAAGGCCTGAAGAAGAGACTTACATAAGGTCACGCACTGTCCTTATTTCTCTCATTTATTTTTTTTTAAGCTTGATGTGACCTAGTTTTTAGATATCTGATCGCCCCGAACAAAAAATCTGAGTCTAAATGTTTCTAATATATCCAAAGAAGACAGATTAAATTAGCCACAAAATGGAGGTCCCTTCTACAAGGGCTGACTTTGGAATATACAAAATGGAGAAAATATCCTTGGTACAAGCTCATGTTGGGTAGTTCCACTGGGCTCAAAGACTTTTTCAAATAATCAACGCATGAGATTAAGTTACCTTTGGGAACATAAGTGGAGGAAGGGACTTCATGGGATTCCATGTGCTCCGGGTGTGAAAAGATGGCTGTGCCAGGGGCAGGTGAGGTCGTGCTGGAGGACAGAAGTGGTCCACAGACATTGTCTGCTTCCTTGGTCCCCGGCTTAATCACCACCATGTTCTGACTCAGACAGTCTGTGTATGCTTTGCATTTCATCACACTAGAAGGCACATCAGAGAAGGTACCCCGAGCACACTGCTTACACCGCACGTCCTCGGTCTCCGTCCCTTTCTTCCGCACACCCCAACCCACAGGACACACCGTGTGGGGGGCGCAGGTACCATTAAACTGGAACATGCCAGGTGGGCAAGCACATTCTCGGTCAGTCAAGGCAGCACAAGGTAATTTCTCAACCATTGGCCATGGGCATGGCTGACTACAGTCATGGCATTTCTCTATGCCATTCTCATGCCTGGTAAAGGTCCCCACAGGGCAACTGCTACAGACACGCAGGCTCGTGTTGGTACAGTGCTCAGACACGTATGTTCCTGCCGGACACTTGTCACAGGTTAGCACCTGGCCGGTGGCATGGTCGACATGGCGGTATTTGCCAACGAGATTTGGGGCCTTCGGGTCTGGCTGAGCGGTGGTGGTGCTAAGGAATCCGAGCTGAAAGAAAGAAAAGGGGAGGGAAAAGGAACAAAAACCGAGAAGGGGTTACACAGGAACAGAGGAGAAGAAAGGATGGAACAATCCCAACACCACCACCATCATTCCCATTAAAATCTAACCAGTCCTGCAACCTCCTAACACTACTAGAGCGACACAGTAGAAGGAGAGAAATACTTCAATTCCATCCTGGGGCCTGACATACAAGCTATGAAGCTTTGGTTTTGTTCCACGACCTTTGCCTCAAATTCCTTCTTTTCTATCTGTTCAATGAAGTTGACAATACTGCTCAAATCGATTATAAATTTCAATTGAGAATATGAACATGTAAGCACTTTTGTTTATTTTCAAAATGCTATATAGAGGGTCCTGAATGGATCAGTTGGTAGAGCATGCGACCCTTGATCTCAGAGTCATGAGTTCAAGCCCCAGTTGGGGACATAGAGCTTACTTAAAAAAAAATTTTTTTTTTCAAAGTTAAAATTTTTTTAAAATTTGTGCATAGAAGAGAAAAATCCTAATGCAAGAAGAAAATAAATTGCTGAATAGCTGTCTTCCTTCCCATTGCTATCATTTCTGAGTACCAGAATGAAGCAACAAAGAAGCGGGATGGAATACGGTCAGGCTTCTTCTGCTAGAGCACCAGATTACGCACATGGAGTTCACTGATAATGTCCGAGTTTTTCAAAGGTTTTGTCTATGCAAAGCCAAACATCTTTCAGTTTTGGTTTTGTTTTACTTGCAAAACAGAGGCAGGCCTTTTCTTTAAACAACAGTGTTGTTGCTTTTAGAGGTATATCCTGTTCACTCAGCCTCTAAAGGCCATGGTCACACTGGAGCATGAACCTGCAGACACCTAGAAGGTCCGGGCACAAAGCTGGGCCCAGCAGGGACTCCACCCAAGTAAATTTAATGCATAGGACAGAAACTTCACCCAGCTAGACAGGATTTTATATTACCTTTCCGACTGAAAAGTTGGGAGATAGGAAATTATATTTGTGGTAGTAAATCCTGAGGTCCTTCTGAGGGTGGGGGGAAAATGTTTTAAGAATGAATATTGAGAGAGTTTTTCTGCATGAATGAAGATTGAGAGGTTCCAACGGGGAAGTTTCCATGGTCTTCTACAAAATGGAGAACGGTTCTATGTCAAGAAAATAGTGGCCGTGGGGCGCCTGTGTGGCTCAGTGGGTTAAAGCCTCTGCCTTCGGCTCAGGTCATGATCTCATCAGGGTCCTGGGATGGAGCCCTGCATCGGGCTCTCTGCTCAGCAGGAAGCCTGCTTCCCTCCTCCCCCCACCTACTTGTGATCTCTGTCTGTCAAATAAATACATAAAATCTTAAAAAAAAAAAAAAAAAGAAAATAGTGGCCACCACATACGATCAGATGCCCGTCAGGGCAATCTCCTTCCAAATTAGTACCAGGAACTAACAGAATAAAACAAGGATCTCTTCAAAAATTCATCAGAGTTCCTGTCTTGTTAGCACCTTGAAAGTTAACCCAAGATTCAGTTCCCCTCCACCTCAGAATTTAACGATGTGAGTCAAAAGCATCTCCCTTGAAGTCCCTTATCCTGTCCCAGACCTGCCTCCAGTTAAACAACAATACCGAAAACAAATTTCTGGCTTGTGAGAATCTATTCATCCTTTTGTTAATGTGTGACACACAAAAAAGGGCTAGTGGTTGATTTTTCTCAGTGAGAAATTTAATGGCATTTTGGACTGTAGGAAAAAAAAGATCTCTTGTTTGATAATGGTACATTTTGCACTATCTCCCCTTTCTGCTTTCTGGCTTTCTTTCCTGTTCTTTCTTTCCTGTTCTTGGTCCCTCAATTTGCAAAATGAGCCCAGCCACCCTCTTCTGCATCTGGCAGATGTACTAGATGGAGGGTGGAAAGCCACCACCATCATGTGGAGCCCGGGTTCCATTTAGCAAGCACCTAAGGAAAATCTCCTCCCAACCTCCTTGATGCTAAGGACCCCCCAGGAGGTCCCAAAAGGGCCCCTGTTGCGTATTTCTCAGAATGCCTTCCCATCTAGTTTCTAAGTGCAAAAGCACTTTTAGATGGCCACAGGGTTCTAGAATTTGAAAGATGTATAAATAACCTAAATGGCAGGTTATTACACTTGTGCAAGTGAGTTAAAAGCAGAGGAAGTAATGGGAGATCTGGTCAGAGGGCGGAGGTCAGGGACAAACATCACCCTGCTGTGCTGTGGGCTCTGAGTCTGGCCCCCTACCTGTGCTGGAGGCTGGGTAGTCAGCCCGGCACATACCCCGAGCACAGGGTGGTGGTGAACAGCACCGTGTGTGCGCTTGTGTGTGTGTGCATGTGTGCGCGCGCACATGCCCAGGCATAAGGTTGGGGCTTGTCTTCCTACAGCTTCGCTTCTTTCCCCAGGGCACACACTTGTTGGGGATCTATCAGCCCCCCGACTACCAAATTACCAGAGGTCCCCCCAGCAGCACACAAAACCCACCTCCAAATCCCACAGCACCCACACTCTTCCCTGCTCATTAAGCAAGACTTTTCAGTTCCTGCTTCATTTAAAAATAACCAATCAAGTTTCTAACTAAAGCAAAGCCCAGGGCTCTTTAATGGCATCAGGTGAAGTAACCCACTTTAGACAAGGTGGCTGTGTAAATGGACCTTTCATTACCCCAGCTTACAGGCGGCAATTCCAGCTCCTACACACGGAGTTAACAATGATGCCTCAGGATCTCACCTGGACTGAACACTAGAAATGAGATCTGGGCAAACACTAGGCATGACGAATGCACTGGACAAGTATTTGTTGAAGACCTACTATGTGTGTACAAGGCACTATGCCACAGGCTGACAACAGAACCTTGCAAACTCTATTCCAGCCCCAAGGAGTACATCTTCTAAAGCAGGACAGACAGAAACACCTAATTACATCAGGAATTACTTAATTAGAACTGAGATTATCGCTGAGGAGAAACACAAGAGTCCTGTGAGGGACAGGTGAGCAGGTATTTCCCAGCTGAGAGAGGCTGCAGAAATGTGTAGATTCATTCTGAAGGACAGAGAAGCAGAATGTAATTCTGGGCAGGGAGCAGGGACAGCAGATTAGGCAGAGGAAGCCCCACAGCAAAAATCTGAAGCAGAATGAAGCTCTCCCTCAAATGAAACATAGCAGCCATAGTTAAATTTGGAGAGGCTCTCCGTCTTGATCCTAATCCAAAATGCAATGAGAAGTCACTCTTCGTTTATATTGGGGGGTGGAGGGAAAGAGACATATAAACACATTTGTGAATAAAAAAGTTAACTGGGGGGCGCCTGGGTGGCTCAGTGGGTCAAAGCCTCTGCCTTCGGCTCGGGTCATGATCCTAGGGTCCTGGGATCGAGCCCTGCATCGGGCTCTCTGCTCAGTGGGGAGCCTGCTTCCCTCTCTCTCTCTGCCTGCCTCTCTGCCTACTTGTGATCTCTGTCTGTCAAATAAATAAATAAAATCTTTTAAAAAAAAAAAAGTTAACTGGCAGGAGAGCAGAAGGTAAAAGTGGTTGGGGCGAGAGCACATGGAAAAACCCCACTCAGAGGGTGAAATTCAGGGGTGGCTTGGGTTAAAGGCGTCCATGGAAAGAGAAGACCACAACAGATTTGAGAGGTCAGGGCAGCTAGATTTGGTGAATGATTACCTATAGAAGGAAAAGAGGAAAAAAATGAATAATCTTCAAATTGGACTTAGGCGTGCCCAGGATGGAACACCATTCTTGAGCCGGGAGGGTGCAGCTGTGGGCCCATGGCAAGGTCGGGAGGTAGGGCTCCGAACTCCCCATTTCTGCCTCAAACACAACAGCTCCAATTCACCAATTTGCTAAAGAGGGGTGAGGCAGGCAAGTAAGAATTCATTTGAAGGAAGGATGTCTCCTAAAAGAAGTTTGAAAATCACGGCGCTTGAGGGGCCTCTAAGATCCCCTCCAATTCCAAAGTTAATGGCAAAACCCATCTGAGCTACAAAGCTGGAGGACCTGCTCCTTGGGTTCTTCATGATCGCCGAAACCCTCCTGAAGGGAAGAGGTGGCAACATCCCTTTCTCTTAAGAGAGACACGGGTGGCCCCTGAGAAGTTACTGCCCTAAAGCCTTTTAGTTGCCTGAAGGCTGGTCTAAAACTAGAACTTTTCCCACTAGCAGGCCTCCAGCTTTGTAAAAATGATGTAAACATCATCCCCAAAGACAGTTCTGGGGCTGAAGCAATGGGCAGTGGATAAGGGGTAAATCAAGTTCAAAAAAACAATATTTAAGAATGTTTCCAGGTGCCTGGGTGGCTCAGTTGGTTCAGTGTCCAACTCTTGATTTTGGCTCAGGTCATGATCTCAGAGTTCTGAGATTGAGCCCCACATTGGGCTCTATACTCAGCACGGAATCTGCTTGTCCCTCTCCCTCTGCTCCTCGCCCTGCTCTCACTCTCTCTCTCTAATAAATAAAAATCTTTAAAAAAAAAAAAAATGTCCCCTACAGGGGCGCCTGGGTGGCTCAGTGGGTTGAAGCCTCTGCCTTCGGCTTGGGTCATGATTCCGGGGGTCATGATTCCGGGGTCCTGGGATCGTGCCCCGCATTGGGCTCTCTGTTTGGTGGGGAGCCTGCTTCCTCCTCTCTCTCTCTCTCTGCCTGCCTCTCTGCCTGCCTCTCTGCCTGTATGTGATCTCTCTCTCTCTGTAAAGTAAATAAATAAAATCTTAAAAAAAAAAGTTCCCTACAAAATGTAAAAAACAAGTTTAGATGATACCTAAAAGCGAATGTTAGGAAGACTCCTGAATCAGGAGACACAGTCATTGAAAACTTCAAGAGAGGGAAACAGAGCACCTGAGGCTGGTTCCACCAGATGAAGATTTTTAATTCTCTCATTTGTATATAGGCAGACAAACTAAATCAGAGATTTACCCCAAAGCCTCAGGCTTCAAACACTGTATCAAAGCATTACTTGGGAAGCTTTTTAAAAAAAATCCTTATACCCAGTCCCACCATCTGAGACTACTGTGGGTCTGCAATAGAGCTGGGAATGTATTTTGTTTCTAAGCTTTCTAAGTAATTCTAATGCCCTGACCAAGTTTTGGCCTCCATTTCTATAAACCACTCCTTAGTTAAGGCAGGACCCCTCTGGCTCTAATCTTCCCTGATTCTGAGAACTCCTCTGGAGAACCCCCAGTTCCAATGTCAGAATCCTTCCCTCTGCCTCCTACCCAACCTGCTACTTTTTATTGTTTTACAACAAAAATCAACCTTCTTGGAGTAATTCCAACAATTACAAAATTGAGTAAAATGCTTAAGTCTCTACCTAAATCCACTCCTCCTCAGAGAAACTCACAGGTAATTTTGGTGCGTATCTTCCCAGACCTTTATCTGAGCTTTCACACATAATACATACCTCTGAACTTCAAGTTGGCCGTTTCCATCACTTTTGGGTTTGCTTTGTCTCACATACCGAAAAGGAACAGGCCATACAAACTGCTCTGTGATTTGCTATTGCTCTTCACTGGAATCTTTCCCTATCAGAACACAAAGTCTATTTTATTCCTTATAATGGCCCAAGTTCTCTCCAATAGGATGGCTGCGTCTTAATGTAGAGATTTTTTGCCTACTGAGAACATGTGAGTAGCCTCCTTATCCATATGTCAGGGTATCCATGCATTCTTCTGCATTCCATATTCCTCTCCTTGCCTTCCCATTCCACAACCCAATTTCCCTTCTCTGTCTTTCCTATCCCAAATAACAGATACCACCATGCTCCTCTCAGTCCTTCAAGAATCACTTCCTTCAAGGACAAAAGAAACCTCCATATAACCCATACCTTGGAAGCTCTTACTCACACCCCTCCTCCCTATTAAGATGAGTCTACTATATTAGTGTTCACAGCCTCTGGGAGGACCAGACCTGAATAAGAAAGAATACTTGGAGGACGCCTGGGTGGCTCAGTTGGTTAAGCGGCTGCCTTTGGCTCAGGTCATGATCCCAGCGTCCTGGGATAGAGTCTCACATCGGGCTCCTTGCTCGGCAGGGAGCCTGCTTCTCCCTCTGCCTCTGCCTGCCACTCTGTCTGCCTGTGCTCGCTCCCACTCTCTCTCTGACAAATAAATAAATAAAATCTTTCTTAAAAAAAAAAAAGAAAGAAAAAATACTTGGGCAAAGACTTAGAAACAGAAGACGTGTTTTTGTCCAGGCTCTGCCTTAAGATCAGTTGGACCTTGTCTTACTTGCGTGTAAAATTAGTATGTTGGACTAGGTCATACTGAACTCGAACCTTCAAGGTATCTATGACTATTGGTACGGTTCCACCTTCTCCACAAAGGCTTTACAATTCATCCTAGACACACAGATTCCAAGCAGGTGAGCAAACTCTTCCTCACATTTCCTGTTTTTATTCTTCATTTTGGTGCCTAATTACATCTTGCTGGTAATGTTTGTTGATGGCCTCACAGGTGCATATGTTTATCTTCCCATAATAATTGTAAGCAGCTCAAGGCCAGGGACAACCAGGTAGATTGCATTTCCCTCCTTGCCCAACCACCTCAATAATGAAGACCATGGTAATCACAAACAAAGCAGCCTCTGAGCCAGGGGTCACCAAATGAAATCCCACGTGCCACTTATTCTTGTAAATAAGTTTTATTGGAATGCAGCCATTCATTTAAGTATCACCTATAGCCGCTTTCACACGACAACGGCAGAGCTGACTAGTTGCAAAAGAGACCATATGGCCCACAGATCTAAAATATTTATTATCTGGCCCTTTACAGGAAAAAAAAAAAAAAAAAGCCAGCCAATACCTGCTCTGAGCAGTCCAAAAAAATGTCAAAAAGTGCCGGGACCAGGAGCCCATTCATTCACAGGAAACCTCAGCCCTCCTCTAGAGTCTAGCAATGAGTATTGAGTTCTTAGCTTCCTTTATTGGCATTCCAACTCGCAACCAAATCTGCTCCTTTTATCCCCTGCTTAAAACTCACTGGCTTCTCAGGGGCACCTGGGTGGCTCAGTGGGTTAAAGCCGCTGCCTTCGGCTTGGCTTGTGATCCCAGGGTCGTGGGATCGAGCCCCACATCGGGCTCTCTGCTCTGCGGACAGCCTGCTTCCTCCTCTCTTTCTGCCTCTCTGCCTAGTTGTGATTTCTGTCTATCAAATAAATAAATAAAATCTTAAAAAAAAAAAAAACTCACTGGCTTCTCATAGGACTTAGGATGAAATTCAAACTCTTCCAGGGAAAGATCCTCCCTGCCCTCGTCTTCCTAACTTGAAACAGGTTTCCCATTCTCCCCTCCCTTGTCTTCTTATACATCCACCATCATTTTGTACTTGTACATTATCGGTGTGCTGTGTCTTCCCATCTGGACTGCAAGCTCTGTGAGGGCAAGGAGTCCATTTTACATACTGATGCTATCCAAGCCCCCACAGCCAGTACCCAACTCATGATCTACCTGACAAGTGTTTCTGGACTGAATGAATGGATTTTTCAGACCATAAATAATCAGAAGCAACAAATTAAAGGGTGATGGCAGAGGAAGTTGCTGGAGCACAGGTATAAGAGCAAGTGTGAGAAAACCAAAATGCCTCCACAGTGTAACCATGATAATTCAAGGGGTAAAGCTGCCTGCACCCTTCAGTAGAAGGCCAAACAGTGTGCTTCACCTTCAAGCACCCTAAGGCCACATCACTGTTTTAATAGAACCATAACTGGTGTACAAGAATTACGTTCAGCAGGGTGCTTACGATGACAAACACATGTAATGAAGAACTTAAAGCATCTCCCCTCATCCTATAAGAAATGACACTAACTTGGTACTTGGAATTGTGAGAAATATAATGACATTATTCTTCAGAAGTCATTTATGTTCTGTTTAACAGTATCTGGTTTAAACTTCAGTTATTTGGAAAATTTCATTTATCCAGGACAACTGATTTCATCAACAACAATGGATAAACCACCAAATATCAGTGTGCCATCCCAAACTGTACAGGATATAGGAGCGCTATGAATACCTGTTCAGTAACCAAAGGGTAAACCCCAGGACAAAGCAAATTTCAAAAGAAAGAGGTAGCTCTAGGATGACTAGCTATAAAGGCAGGAAGACAGACTGTGAGCTTGCTACAGAAAATGTTTAATGGTGCATAAAACTAATATTTTAAGAGGGATCTCAGTTACTGTGATATTATAACAAAGATAAGGCAAGCAAATTATTCCTGAGACGTGACCATAAAATATGCCCACTGATGATCAAAAGGCAAAAGTCAGGCAGAGCGAGGCACCCCCAGAATATCTGGTCATTTTATTATGAGAATCACATTAATTTTACAATAACAAGACCCTGACTGCTAGGAGTTCTCCAGATTTGAAGGGAAAAGAGAAGGGTACAAAAAGGAAAACTCCAAGGGTAAAAGCTTCCCCAAAACACAGACCACACTGTTCCTAGGTATGTTATATAAATTTGATCAGCTCTTGCATTTCCTATTATCTCCCCTCACTTAAAAAAAGTCTTCTGTTGCTAAGGCAAAAGCAGGGACTGCTGTTAATGCCAGAGAATATAAAGAATGCCAAGGCTAGAATGTGCTGACTCCCGGACTGGAAGGAGGCAAGCTCAGGGCACACTGGGAAAAGGAAAAAAACAGGCACAACTTAACCCAGATGCTGTCTTCCTGGGAACCTGCAATGCAGAGGAGCACGCGCACTCGGCACTGAGTCCTGGGACCACAGACTTCATCTCCTTCCGTCCATGCCCACAGCTACTTCTGTAAGCTAAGACCCCCACTTATACGGAGAAGCCACGTTATAAACGAGACAGTGATAAAGGTTTAGGGGGAAATACTCTTCTGTGCTCACTAAGAATTTATAGAATCTTTCTATAAACCAAGGCAAACTACCACCACCAGCCAGCGCAGCAGTTCCGCCAAGAAAGCATCAACAAAACCTATTTTAGCCTGGCGTGTGCTCAGCAGGCTCTGCCTACCAGGTCCTAGCTGGGCGATGTCAGGAAGTGACCCAACCCGTGTCTCTATTTCCTCATCAGTAGAGTGTAGACAATGGTAATACCCACCCTCCTAAGATTATTTTCAGAATTATTAAGATAGATGAAGCATGTGGGACATGCGTGACACAAGTCCCCAGTATAGTTTAGTCATTTCAATGATCACTCCTTCTTACTTAGCATATCACTGTAGTGTAGCTTCATTCCCTTGGGATTAGGCAATCTTTTTTTTTTTTTTAAGATCAGTGTTTTTGTTCGAGAGAGAGTGTGAGAGAGAGAGGGAGAAGCAGACTCCCCACTGAACAGGGAACCCAATTCTGTCTTGATGCCAGGACCCTGGGGTCATGACCTGAGCCCAAAGCAGACCCTTCACCTACTGAGCCACAACACAGGTGCCGGGGATTGGGCAATCTTTGAAAATACCCCAATTAAAATGCAAATATCCAATTCCTGAGAAGTGTATCAGAGACTCCAAATTTATAAAGCTGTTGCCCTGAAACATCCCGTACTAGACTTGGAGCATTCTACAAAACAAAAAATACAAACAAAATACCGACCGCATGGAAAAGACAAAAAACAAAAAATACAAACAAAATACAGACCACATGGAAAAGACAAACAGGGGCAGACCAACACTTCAAAAAAAGGCTTAACAAGGGTGGAGCAGTCAAGCGACTGACTGTGGATTTCCGCTCGGGTCAGGATCTCAGGGTCATGGGATCAAGCCCAGTGCCGGGCTCTGGGCTCAGTGTGGTGTGCACTTGTCTTTCTCCCTTTGTTCCGCTCTCTGGATCTCACTCTTTCTCTCAAAAAAATAAATAAGTAAAACCTTCAAGAAAGGCTTAACATATAAGCAACATGTAGCAAATGAGAAAGAACAAGAGAGAAGAAAGGATTTCCTACTGACAAAGTACACTTGAGACAAATGGAGCAGAATCTCAGCAAGCGCTTTCCGGAGTGAGTTTTCCTGACCCAGTCCCACAGGATGCAGAGGACCCCGGTATGAAACACTGGCAAACACACTCCTTCCACTTGCCTGCATTTTTAGAGCCTGAATGACTTCCACATTTTATTTATTTTTTTAAAGATTATATTTATTTATTTGACACACAGAGAGAGAGAGAGAGATCACAAGTAGGCAGAGAGGCAGGCAGAGAGAGAGAGGAGGAAGCAGGCTCCCCACTGAGCAGAGAGCCCGATGCGGGACTTGATCCCAGGACCCTGAGATCATGACCTGAGCTGAAGGCAGAGGCTTAACCCACTGAGCCACCCAGGTGCCCCTGACTTCCACATTTTAAACAGTTGCAGCAAAGCCAAAAATACTACCTAACTCTTTACAGATAAACTCTACCAAGCCCTGGCCTACAAGTTGAGGAAAGGCTTCTGAGGGCAGCCCTCACAGAGGCACAATTAATATTAGCTATTAATGGGCTGATGGCTCCAGGAGGCCCAGCGGGGAGCTGCAGAAAACAGTGCTTTGTTGAATCCGACATCTCCCCAGCATATTTGGCCATCCTCTACTCATGCCATCCTCTACTCATGCAAGATGTATGAACATCCTGCAGAACACGCGACCCAGCTTCCACCACCAACACAATGCGGACGTCCAGAAAAGTCAATGAACCCAACATTAAAAAGATCAGGACCTACTTTAAAAAAATGTATGTCCTACACAGCTAATAAAAGCTTATTACCAAAAATTTTCAGGAGGTTAACATAAATTCCACTCAATATTTGAGACAGAGGGTGACATGAGTAATTACAAAGGTAATTATCACATGGATAAACTTAGGACATCACTAGCAACTCCTGAAATGTACATGGGCACAACCAAGGACCCTTACCTATCTGTATTAAACCAGCCAAATAAATGAAAATTATAAACTCCAATGCTGGCAGCCTTGTGGGTTAGAAGGCACATTTATGGCTCCTGGTGGCAGTCTAAATTAATTCAGTCTTTCTAAAAACAATCTGGCAATGTGCTGCTAGAGCCATAAAACCATTCACTCATTTCCCATGACCCAGCAATCCATTTTGGGCAATATACCCCAAAATACCTCACTTCTGGGAACAACCCAAAAGGCAAAAGAGCGACTGATCTGTACAGAGACAACTTCATCAGTGCTGCCAGCCTGCAGAACAGTGACAACAACCCAAGTGTCCGACAACAGCAGATGGCTCCACACACCACCAACCCAGGGAAGAGGGCATGGCAGGCCTGAAGCCTGAACTGCAGGAATCACAGGCACCTCAAATTAACACGAACACAAACTCTGGGGTCCCCAATCCCACCCACCCTTTCCCCAGCTTTGCCCTTCCTAGTAATCAGACCACCAGCTCAGGAGCCAGGGAGTCAGCCGTGAGTACCAAGTGAAAGTGGTCATGCTTTCCCTCGACTCCTGCCCTCTTACGTCTCACCAGCAGTAGACCTTGTTCAAAACCTTTAAAATCTATCTAGTAATCCCCACCTTCACTGCCACTCCCCCCAAAGAACCATCATCTCCCCTGACGCTGAGCTAACTGCACAAGAATCGAATTGGCCTCCTGCATCTCCACTTCCCCTTTCAAATCCATTCTCCACAGAGCTGCCAGGGTGATATTAAAAAAACAAAACAAAAACAATAACAAAAAAACACAAAATCTCACTAAAACCATACTATAGGGGTGCCTGGGTGGCTCAGTCGGTGAAGCATCTGCCTTCAGCTCAGGTCATGATCCCAGGGTCCTGGGATAGAGCATCCGGCTCTCTGCTCTGTAGGGAGTCTGCTTCCCCCCCACCCTCTGCCGGCCTCTCTGCCTACTTGTTATCTCTCTCTCCCTGTCAAATAAATAAATAAAATCCCTTAAAAAAAAAAAACCCTTGAAAAAATAAAATTAAAATTAAAATAAAATCATATTATAACCTTTCCTACAATTGTACACCCAGCAACATCCTGACATGTTCAGAACTCTAAAAGGCTTGTCCTATCTGGCCCCGGCCTGCTGCGCAACTTCAATACACGGTCCCTTTGCCCCTATTTGCTGAGCTCCAACTGCAGTGGCCTTCTTTCTACTCTCTGAGCATGTGGGCTCTTTCCTACCTCTGGCCCACTGTACATGCTATTCCTTCTCACTGGTGTACTCTTCCTTCTGTTCTAGAACATCAGCCTTTCTCTCATCCCTGATAACTCCAAAAGGGAAGGACCATGAGTGGCCTTTTACTATCATATACCCAAAGTCTAGCAATGCCTGACATTTTGTGAAGTAATTTAGCAATGCACCAGAAATATTTATTAAACTGAATGAAAAATATAAATATATCTCTATAATATAAAATCGCTACATAAAGAAAAGCAGCATACAAGCAAGCTCGTACATATTAGTTTTAACCATACACAAATGTTTGTGTAATATCAAAGAATAAAAATGAATTGGGAAGAGAAATCCATATCCACTAGGTTCTTCTAGTTACCAGTTTGCTGGAGTTTAAAATGTTCTTTGTTAATAACTCAAATACCCTTCAGCTGTAGCTCTAAGTATTGAGATGTAGCTCAAGATCCAACTATTTTTACCTGTCTAGAATGAATGAACACTTAGTTTAGAGCAAGATGCTTCCGGAATTCATTCAACAATCATTTATTGCTTAACTAGTATGTGTCAGGGCATCAAGCCAAAAACACGAAGATGAATAGCACATTGTATGTTGTCTTTAAGAAGCTGAAATGGGAATAACAATATTGGCCTTGAGCATTCCAAATGAGGAAGGAAGCACACCCATACCTTGTCTAATTTGGTATTTTTCTTCTAGACCAGATACACAAGATTCAAACCAAAAAGGAGAGAGGAGCCATGGACTCCAAGAAGTAAAGGAAGAGCAAGGAGTGAATAATAACCAGTTAAATTATTCTGGAAATCTATCACCATGTGCCTTTGAATCTTCTCCACCTCTCGCCCCCCATTTCTCTTAATCCTGGTTACGCTGACCTGGCCATACCTAGGATGAAGTGAAATAATGGTCTGGTCTTGTGAGTTATTTGGGAAAGCAGAATTCCATCCTCTTTCCCGGAACCAATGATTAAGTTTCTTCTCACTCTTTGCCTTTCTTTAGTCTGCTCAGTGTCTGCAATCTAGGAAGGGACAAGTTTAAAAGCCTGCTGACAAAAACGCTAAAAAGTTCGTGGGATAAGCCATGCACAAAAACATGACTTATGAGACCATGCCCATCGGGACGTCAGACTAGTTTCTATGAGACCCAAAAAGTTAACAAAGTAAATACTAGTAACAGATGAGACAAACCTATGCTCTAATCCTATACAAATAATCAGACTGGCGGCAAAGAAAGCCCTACCCCAGTCCTCAAATTCTCAGGAGATGTGAGGGACACTCCTTGCTAAGCAGAACCCATGTCACACTGTTACTCACTAAGCAAATATTTTTCAAAATGACCCAACTAGCAGGCAAGCAGAGCATCCATTCCCTATTTTTAACCTTTCAGTTTGCAAGAGTAGCTTTCCATCTTCACCATGGCACCACTGCCTGTCAGAGTCACACCACAGGAAAATGCTTGCCAGTGGCTCCACACCCTCGGCTTCCAATCCACACCTGCAGGTTGCTCTCGATTACAGAATCGGCTCCTCTGGCTAAACTTCCAGACGCCATCATGGAGGCCAACTGCTTCCCAGGGAGAAGAGGAATGTTCAGCTCTCAGGTAAAATCAGTCCCTTAACAAGAAACAAAATTCCAGGGGCACCTGGGTGGCTCAGTCGGTTAAGCGTCTGCCTTCAGCTCAGGTCATGATCCTGGGGTCCAGGGATGGAGCCCTGCATTGGGCTCCCTGCTCAGCAGGGAGTCTACGTCTCCCTCTCCTTCTGCTCCTCCCCCCACTCGCGCTTTCTCTGGCTCTCGTGCTCTCTCTCTCTCTCAAGCAAATAAAATCTAAAAAAAAAAAAAAAGAAAGAAAGAAAAAGAAAAAAAAATTCCAGTAAATTAAGGTTATTTGTCTCCTCCCACAACTTGGCAGAAAAAAAGCAATGTGTATCAAGCCCCTGGGACCTAGATGTGAATCTTCTCTCTGGAAGCTGCCGATTGCTTAACTGACTTCTCTTATACCTCAAACCCTCATCTACAAAATGGGGCAAATATCATTACATCA